>CM071938.1:922500-977500 GCA_036784905.1 Acrossocheilus fasciatus | reverse complement strand
CTGTGCAGATACCACCAAATTACGCCAGATGACTGAAAATGACGGTTATTTTCGTCTGTATTACTGTAACTGTATGTTACTATGGTTACCAATGTTTATAGGAAGCGCATTAATATAGAACGTGATTAAACTGACCTGTGCGGTCCAACGAATTTAATCAACACCTGCCAGCCAATCAGAATCCAGTATTCAGACCAAGGCATAATCAACAAATGACTCACGATTCTGTTAAACAAAGTTTGTAGCAAGAGGTTCCTGTTCTCGTATTGTAAGTCCAATGAGCCATTCTCGGAGACTCTCACCTTTAGTTCGTAATGCTGATTAGATCAGGAGTGGTTAAATGGGGTTTGGTTGCTATACCTGAAAACTTCATTTGCATGCTTTGTTTAAGGTCGCCACCCGGTGCTTTGCCTCCATTCCTAAGCACTGCCCCCTAAATGTATATAAACTACAATGTATCTGGTCTCTGCTTCAACGAGGAAAAAGTTTCCTACAACTGCTTATTAATACTTAGTAGTTGTAAAGTTTAAGAATTGGGTCGGATTAAGGATCTAAGGTCTTCAGAATAAGACGTTAATATGTGCTTTTAAAGTAATAATAAACAGCCAATATCTCTGTAATATTCATGTTAATAACAAACTGAGAATTGCACACTAAAGTGTTACTAATATTCTTATTAACTCACCAAAGTATTTAAAGTGAGAAAGGTGCATAAAAAGCATGCATTTTAAGGTTAGACTTTAAATTTTGATGTTAAATCCAAGTTCAGTTACATAAGAAGTAACTGTAATTAAATTTGAGAGTAATGCTTTAGTTTTTCAAGGGAAAAGTGATTGAAGTACACGATCAGGGAGAGAGAAAGCCAGCATCACAGATGTAAGAGTGCGCTGGTTCTGGAAAGTCCAGGGTAAAACCACACTGTGGGCAAACCATGAGGAGGTTATGAGTTCACATCTAATTCTTGACATCAAGAACTCACTTAGAATAAACGCTGGCTCAAATTACGCTGACCTCAAACTTTCACCGAAGAGGGAAGTACACAGATTCTGTAACATGTGCTTGTTTTCACTTTTGATATGATATCTGAATATGGAGGGGAAATGTTTGAGTCAACCCGAGACACATCATCCGTCCCTCCATCAAACTGATACTACATCATTCAGATGAGATCATCTCAAGAGCGCTGGTGTCTAGACTCGTCTAGAACTTCCTGCGTTTCCAAACACCATCAGCATCTTCCACATCATCCCAAAACTGCAGCCGCTGGAACTACAGAGAATTATTATTTCGCCTTCAAAGCAACGAAAACACTGAAATGTGTGACGTCTGTTAGATCGACCCCAAGAACTTCTGATTTTAACACAGCAAACCATCTGCTTGGACACTTAACTACCGGAAACATTCAAAGGAGGTATTTGAGATGTTTAGTCCAGACTGTGTGTAGTAGACCGGGGCTAGTTGTCACGCAGGTTTGTATCTTAGTAACCATGAGGTTTTGACTTATATTACGCAGTTTTATGTAATATGTAATAAAATAGATTACAAAAATGCTTGTTCTGTCTAGCAGTGGTTTTTTTATGTTGGTATAAACCTTCACAAATGTGTGAATTCCTTTAAATAAAAATACATTTACAAAAATATTCCATTATTATTGTACATTAATGTAAAAATATTTAATAGAAAATTATTATATAACAGAATTATGTCCTTTAAATAAGATGCATTTGCAAAAATACAAAATGTAAAATTAATACATTATTGTAAACATATTATAAATAAAATTATAACAAAATTCTCTTCTTTAAATAAAAATTTTATTATAAAAATATAAAATGTAACATTTTAAAAATATTATTATTATTACACATTAATTTAAAATATTATCAATAAAAATATTACCAGATGCCTGTCCTTTAAATAAAATATATTTCTGAAAAAATACATTTTAAATGATTATCATATATACATTATTACAAAAAAATATTATTGTATTAACAGAATTCTGTCCTTTAAATAAAACAAATTTACAAAAATATAAAATACATTATTATACGTTATTGTAAAAATATTATAAATAAAAATTATTTTAACAAAATTCTCTCCTTTAAATAAAAATTAAATTATAAAAATATAAAATTTAACATTTTAAAAATATTATTATTATTACACATTAATGTAAAATATTATAAATAAAAATATTACCAGAAGTCTGTCCTTTAAATAAAATATATTTCTGAAAAAAATGATTTTAAATTATTGTTATCATATATACATTATTACATAAAAATATTACAATTATTGTATTAACAGAATTGTCCTTTAAATAAAATTAATATTATACATTAATGTAAAAATATTATAAATGAAAGTTATTATATTAACAAACTTCTGTCCTTTAAATAAAAATAAATGTATAAAAATATACAATTTAAAAAATATTATTATTATTACTATTACTACACATTAATGTAAAATATTATGAATAAAAATAATACCAGAATTCTGTCATTTAAATAAAAATACATTTCTGAAAAAATGTCATTTTAAATTATTATTGTTATCACGGTCACGGTCGGGGTGCAGAGATGAGGCGAGGACTCAAGATGCAGGAAGTATGGGCTCTTTATTAATAAAATAAAACAAAACAACAACAAAAACTCCCCCGAGGAGGAAGAACAGGCAGGACAGGACAACACAGTGACCTCTGGTGGCCATCCTGGGCACAACAGCTGAAGACTGAGACAATCATATATACATTAACACAAAAAAAATTACAAATATAAAATTATTGTACTAACAGAATTATGTCCTTTACAAAAATATCAAATTTAAAATACATTATTATAATTATTATACATTAATGTAAAATATTACAAATAAAAAATATTCTATTTATTTTTACAACAGAATTATGTCTGTTAAATAAAAATACATTTGAAGAAATATAAAACTCAAAGTTATTATGTATGCATTACTATAAAATTATAATTATAAAACTATTACATTAACAAGATTATGTCCTTCAAATAAAAATACATTTCTGAAAATGTTACATTTTAAATTATTATTATTATATATAATTAATATAAAAATGTATATTCTGTCCTTTAAATAAAACAAATTTACAATAACATTAAATATATATACATTAATACACACTATTATAAATATAAAAATTAGTATATTAACAGAATTCCTTCCTTTAAATTAAAATATGCAATTAAATAAAAAAATACAACTTTAAATTATTAATATATATATACACATTAATACAAAATACTGAAAATTAGAGCAACAGAATTCTGTCCTTTAAATAAAAATAAATTTACAAAAAATATAGTATATATGAATATATATATATATATATATATATATATATATATATATATATATATATATACACACATACATACACACACACACACATACATATATATATATATATATATATATATATATATATATATATGTATATATACACAAACGTACACACACACACACATACATTAGTATAATATTGTTCTAAATATGAAATTATATTAAATATCTATCAATCTCTCTCTCTCTCTATGTAAAATGACATAAAATTGTACATATAAAATGACATTTTTTCTGAGCAATAACATTTTTTAAATACAATCAGAGCAACAAGAGAGCAACAATATACAAGTGCTGTGATACATCTGTTAGTCTAACACAGAACACATTGCATAAACCAAAACTAACAGAACAGAACAGAACAGAACAGAACAGAACAGAACAGAATAGAATAGAACAGAACAGAACAGAACAGGTAAGTGCTAGTATTAATTGGTCAGGTGCTGGCGAAAAAGATGTCTTTAGATGTTTTTTGAAAACAGCTGCTCGGATTGAGATAAGCAGCTGGGATTTTGTGGTAGTGTGTATTTGTTGTTATGAAGTGTGTGGTGTGGAAAATTGGTCACTGATGGTTCTTGGTTGTTTTAATTATGAAGTTGACTATTGCCAAGTCATCAGCAGTATAAGCTGATGAAGGAGGACGAAGAAAAGAAGAAAAGGTTTTAAAAAGTGTGCGAGGATCAGAACAATTGTTCAGAGATGCAAACAGGTAAAGGGGGAAATAGGAAAAAGGTGAGAACACAGCGTGGATCGAGGGCATGTGCTCCACACGGAAGATATGCCCATTTGAAGTTACTTTAATGTATTTTTTAAATATTTTTTATTAACTTAAATGTGACCCTGGACCACAAAACCAGTCATAAGGGCCTATTATACATCATCTGAAAGCTAAATAAATTTTTAAAAAATTAATATAAGACAAAAATCTGGAATCTGAGGGTGCAAAAAAATCAAGATATTGAGAAAATCACCTTTAAAGTTGTTTAAATGAAGTTCTTAGCAATGCATATTACTAATCAAAAATTAAGTTCAGTTTTGATATACACTATATTGCCAAAAGTATTGGCACCCCCTTCTACTGAACCAGTTTGACTACTTTAGTAATTCCCATGAGTACAAATCTTAATGTTTAAGCATATAATGATATTGTGTGCTTCTAATTTTATAGCAACAGTTTGGACAGGACCCTTTTCTATTCTAACATGACGATGCCTCTGTGTATAAGACAAGGTTCAAAAACTCATCACCAAACACCAGTGACTTATACTTATGGATACAGTCATTTTAGACACTTCTAAAACTGTTGCAACAGAGACGGAAATACATGAATTGTTTCGGAAGTGCTTTTTCTATTTTAAAGAAATAGAAGGGGTGCCAATACTTTTGTCCATATAGTGTATGTATAAGTCACTGGTGTTTGGTGATGAGTTGCTACAAAAAAAGAAGCACACAATTCCCTAAAATATTATTATATGCTTAAACATTAAGATTTGTACTCATGGAAATGACTAAAACAGTCAAACCTGTAGAAGGGGGTGCCAATACTTTTGGCAATATAGTGTATTTACACTAGGAAATTTACAAAATATCTTCACGGAACATGATTTTTACTTAATAAACCTAATGATTTTTGGCATAAATGATAAAATGTATAATTTTGAGCCATACAATGTATTGTTGTCTATTGCTACAAATATAGCTGTGCTGCTTATGACTGCTGCTGTGCTGCAGGGTCACATGTCAAAAACCGTAATTTTGTAATTGTAAAAATTAATTATATAGACGTTTGTGACAATACAGACACACAACACAATACAAGACACAACCTACTAACAAGGACGCTGTTAATTTAGTTGATTCAGTGCTGTCTACAGGTTTAAGCCTCCTGAAATAAACCAACAGGATCAGGAGAAATGCTTGCATTCAAGAAACACAAAACGAGACGTATAGTGAGCAGCTGTCATAACCTGACCTAATATTGTCACTTCTAATGTTTAAAACCCAAATATAACAGCTGTTTAGTGCTAATTATAATATTATGACTTATGAATAACTTCCAGAAACTGATGCATTTCTGTCTCTCTTACTGTTTGACATGCAGCGCAGCAGCTTCATCTATTGGTGACAAAAGGAACGACACAAATAGAGCAAGAATAATAAACTCTTCATATTTAGCTAAGACATGACACGGGAGTCAAATTAAGTCACTTTATTATTTCTACACTTGTGTTTGTTGGCAAACAATGGCTCAGTGCTTGAAACTAGCAGGTCAATTGAACAATTAATGTGGTTTAATATAAAAAAAAGTAACGGAAATACACACAGCATTACCATTTAAAACACTAATAACCACAACTGCATCCCACCTAAACAGTCATATCTGTCTTCCAGACCATGCACCACAAAACCAGTCATAAGGGTTAATTGTTTGATCTAAAAGCTGAATAAATAATCTTTCCATTGATGCACGGTTTGTGAGGATCGGACAATATTTGAAAATCTGGAATCTGAGGGTGCAAAAAAATCTAAATATTGAGAAAATCTCCTTTAAAGTTGTCCAAATGAAGTTTTTAGCAATGCATATTACTAATCAGAAATGAAGTTTTGATACATTTACTAAATATCTTCATGGAGCATGATCTTAATATCCTAATGATTTTTGGCATTAAAAAAGAAATGTATAATTTTGACCCATACAATGTATTGTTGGCTATTGCTACAAATATAGCTGTGCTGCTTATGACTGCTTTCGTGCTGCAGGGTCACAAATATACGTAGATTGGAAACACCAAAACATATGTTATGTGAGAACACTGAAGAACTGAATTCTCACAGCATGTGAGAAAAATGAACAAGCCACAGGAGTTTTATGGTTTCAGTCAAACCAGCACATCTGAAATCCGCTGAGTCTAAACTTATGGTTGATTGATAAGGAAGTTTCAGTTGTACCGAGCTCACGATGTCTCAAGAAGTGCAGTGACGCAACGCACATTTACACTTCAACACTTATGACACACGGACAGAACGCAGACAAGCCTCTGCTAGTTTCAGCTCAGTTTAAGAGCAATTTACACTTGATAAATGAGATCTCACTGCTTTAATAGCAGTGTCTGCTAAGGTAAGAATCACTGTTAATATTGCATATAGTTAGGGTTATGAGTTTGCATTAAACATCAGTAACTTGTAGCACAGCGTTTGTTCTCTTTGATTCCTCAAATCATGTGTCTTGCTGAAGAGATGAATTACAGCTAACTAAAATTAAAAAAAAAAAAAAAGACAAATTTTTAATTATTTGGAATGAGCGTTAACAGAAATAAAATGTAAAGAAAAAAATTGTTTAATTTTTTTGTCAAGAAAATAAATAAATAATAAATTTAAATAATAAAATAAATTAACTGAAATAAAAATAAAAACTATATTAAGTTTTATATTACAAGAAAATGACAAAAACACAACAAAAATTACTAAAACTTTAATTTAAAATAAAATGAAAATTATAGCTAACTAAAACCAGAAAAAAATTTATTATTTTTAAATGAACTTTAAAGGAAATAAAATGCACAGAAAGAAAGAAGATACAAAAAAATTATAATAATAATAATAATAATTTATGACATGAAAAAATGAATAAAATTTCCACTAAAAATAAAGTTACAAATTAATTAAAATTGTTAAAAAAAAAAATTAAAAAAACTATAATTGTATCTTAATGAGTATCTTAAATAAGCTTACATGGGCAAACGCTGCTTAAATTTTCTTCACAAAAAAAATAAAATATAATAATAATAAATTAATATCATCAAAATAATAAGTTGGTCAAAGAAAGTATCATTTTAAAAAATACCTCTGCACTCAAATAAGCTGTAAACCTAGACCTAGATTTGCATTTTCTGAATTGCCTCTTATCATACGCAATAAACAAATCCAGTAATTCAGTGCAGCACATGAATGAAGCACTGTTAGCAAACTATATTTAGATTGTAGTTTTATACTGTTCATTAATGCTGCAATCAAATCGAAAGGCAAAGTGTCAAGCTTAAACCCTCCCACTGATGAAATAAAGCACAGAAACACTCCCTCAGAGAGCTTTTACACTCCATCAGAGTCAAACACCCGTGCCAAAGCTCTCAGACCTCCGAGTCAATGCATGCAAGTCGACCAGAGCCTCGTAAGAAGGTAAGACGCACTCCTAAATCTCAACTACAACTGATCTGTCAGACCCTCTAAAAGATAAATAAAACACTAAATCAGTCGAATCAGAGGATTTAAGTTAGTTGAAACGCTCTCGTGGAGCAAACGTGTTCTAGATGAGCAGCGCTGTAGGTGTGTTCGCATGCCAGGAATGCATTATGGATGTGTGTAAACAGGTTGTGAATGGGAGGACAGCTGTGGGTGAAATAATGCTACGCCTTCAGGTAATAAAGTTAACATTCCTGCGACTCACTGAACATGCACCGCATCACGTCGCATGCCCTCTAAACTTCACCTGTGTTTGCTAGTGCACTGCAGAGACTGATAAAGCACTGATGAGGTATTCTGGTAGATGCTTACTCTCAAAAGAGATCCCTATCAGATCTCCTCTGGCCTCTAGAGATGGGAGTTTTCGCTTGTATTCTGGTTAAAAAAAGTAAAAATTGTGCATCGTGATTTGCAGAATCATTCATGTTTGGAGCTGCACTTGTGCAACTTTAACATTTAAAGGTCCGGTACATCTGAAATTAAAATTGTGTAATTTATTGACCCTTAAGTTGTTCCTTTATTCTGCCGAACACAAAAGCAGTTACTCTGAAGAATGTTGGTAACCAAACACTGTACTTTTGCAATAATTTATTTCATACTAAGTATACTTCAATTCTTACTGCTTTTATAATAAAATAATTAAACTTGCACATTGCATTGCTTAATATTAAGCCTAAAATGTGTTTTAATGTCAGTATTGATCTCTGTATAATATCAGCCAGATATTTAAAGTGTAGCTGAAGTATACTTGCAATATTTCTACTTCAGCACAATCAAATACACTTAAGTATATCATTAGTTGGACTAATTCTACACAATTAAAGTGCATCAAGTACAAAATTAATTGTTCCAGTCATGCAGATTTTAAGTATAGCAGTTTAGTATACTAAAAGTGAAACTGCAGGGTATTTTTAATATGCACATATATGTGACCCTGCAGCACAAAAGCAGTCATAAGCAGCACAGCTATATTTGTAGCAATAGCCAACAATACACTGTATGGGTCAAAATTATTGATTTTTCTTAAATGCCAAAAATCATTAGGATATTAAGTAAAGATCATGTTCCATGAAGATCTTTTGTAAGTTTCCTACCGTAAATATATCAAAACTTCATTTTTGATTAGTAATATGCATTGCTCAGAACTTAATTTGAACAACTTTAAAGGTGATTTCCTCAATATTTAGATTTTTTTGCTCCCTCAGATTTTCAAATAGTTGTATCTCAGCCAAATATTGTCAGATCCTAACAAACCATAAATCAATGGAAATTATTCAGCTTTCAGATGATGTATAAATCTCAATTTTGAAAAATTGACCCTTATGACTGGTTTTGTGGTCCAGGGTCACAAATATGTAAATGTATTTGTAGTATACTTAGCACAAAATAAATGTATTTCAAATACATTTTAGTATTTTTTGTTTTTCATGTCAATGCCTACCAGAAACTATTTGGTTACCAAAATCCTTCAAAGTGTCTTGTTTAGAGGTTTGAGCACATCACCAGAAGAACTAGTAGTTTTGATGACTGATTGTGCTCATTGAAATGCTTATTAGTTTTACATTTCACCATTTTAATCTGTGGGCGGCTGCATGGACTGTTAGACTAGTCTTACAAGTTTTTCTTTAAGACTGGTCATAGCTTTTATAAGTCATTTACATAAAGTAGACTGGTCTAATGTGAAACTGAAAAGAGAGATGATTAACTGCTAGTTGGTCAAACTCAAAGTCTTAAAGGGACAGTTCACCCAAAAATGAAAGTTCTGTCATCATTTACTCACACTTATATCGTTCCTGTATGAGTTTCTTTCTTCTGTTTTACATTTATTTTAACCAAAATGGGAAAAAAACAGAAAGGACGTCAATAGGGACCAACAATTCATGGTTACATGCTTCAAAATATCTTTTTTTGCGTTGAGCAGAAGAAAGAAACTACAGGTTTGGAACGATGCAAGTGTGAGTAAATGACAGAACTTTAGTTTTTGGGTGAACTGTCCCTTTAACATTGTGGTTGTGTTTATGCAACCGCACAATGTTTGTGCTCACTTAGAGCGTATTTTAGTAGTAGTAGTGTAGTCTTTTAATGCCATGTCAGCAACCGAGGCTACTTTCATGGCAAGAAACGGGTTACAAAATACACAAGCGCTGCATTAATATAACCATAAAAATATAAACTATTAAAAAAAGGTAACACTTTAGTATTAGAAAGCAATTCTCAGTATTAACTATTAGCATGCCTATTATCATCATATTGGCTGTTCATTAGTACTTATGAAGCATTTATTCTACATCCCTAAACATACCAATACCTAAACTTACACCTTAGTTAATGGTTTGTTAATAGCCAAAATTGGACTTTAAAATAAGTGTGACCAAAAAAAAATATTATATAAGATGTTTTACATTTACATGACGATTCTAAAACCTTTCTGGTAAAATCTTTTTCAAGGAAGTTTATTGAAGAAAAATGTTGCCTTCTTGCAGAACACACATAAAGTTGAGTCTTCGCCTTTCAGCAGAAATGCACGCATGTCCAATATGACCTAAAGTGTGTTTATATTTATATAGCACCTACTTTAAATAATGCAGAAAGTATTGTGACAAGGCCATACTTGATTTTTACTAAAAAACTGCTTTCATAATGCTTCTGAAAGGAGGAAACCGCACACAACTTCCTTTATTTTATCAATAGAGAACATACAGATGTCTTTCAAGCATAACGAAATGCTTTCCATGTTTTGGAGCAGCCTGCAGATGTGAACCAGCGTATCCTAATTTGTCAACGACATTTTTTCACAGACGATAACAAAATAAAAACTCTTTTTGAATGACTTTAACGATTACGAAAATCTACTGACAGATTTGACGAGTGTTAAGTGAATATAAACTATTGGGAGAATATCTTATATTATAAATCAGTATATTGAACCCATTCAGTCAGTTTTAAAGGGGCAGCAGCCTAATTTAGTTACTGATGTCTGTGTCCTTATTACAGCAGGTGACTGCTTTTGGAACTTGATTTTTCTCTAAATTTACTTTGTTGACTCTGTCGTCTTCAAACGGCTGTAGCTCAGTCATGTTTCGTCCGATTCCAACAATATGTGACCCTGGACCACAAAACCAGTCATAAGGGACAATTTTATGAAATTACTTATTACTCATTACTTTCTAAATCCTATATCAACCCCCGACAAGTTAATTAATGATACACAGATAGACATGAAATGGTTCTTTTAATTTTTTCAAATAAATAACTACATAAATTATTCCGGTCACACTTTAGATTAGAGCCCAATTCTCACTATTAACTATGACTCAATATACTCCTAATTACTGCTTATTAATACTTAGTAAAGTAGTTGTAAAGTTTAAGAATTGGGTCGGGGTTAAGGATCTAGAATAAGGTCTTCAGAATAAGACATTAATATGTGCTTTTTAAGTAATAACATCCAAAATATCTCTGTAATATTCATGCTAATAAGAACTAGTTAATATTGAGAATTGCACATTTAAGTGTTACTAATATACTTATTAACTCACCAAAGTATGTAAAGTGAGAAAGCTGCATAAAAAGCATGCATTTGAAGGTTAGACTTTAAATTTTGATGTTAAATCCACTGTTGTATTGTATAGAGTCTATACACAGTATTAAGCATTATTAAGTATTAAGAGAGTAATCCCTTACTTTAGTTTTTCAAGGGGAAAGTGATTATATTACAGTAACTAATTACTTAGTAACTAGTTACACCCAACACTGTATTTATGTATGACTCATACAATGTATTGCTGGCTGTTGCTACAAATATACCTGTGCTGCTTATGACTGCTTCTGTGCTGCAGGGTCACAAATATCATTTTGAAGGTCCTTTAACGGAGAATGTGAAAATAAGATTTGCTCGTTGTGACTCATTTTGCCAGTACAGGTCACAAATGGTATTTTAGTCCTATGACTAAAACTTAAACTAAAAATTCGCTGTCAAGATTGACACTGATGTGAATTTTTCACTGTATTTCCGCAGAGAACCAATGTCTACCCCAGCGCCAACCACCTCGAATTACACCAACTCCACCGTGTACCCCAGCGAGGGCATGCGTGTGGTGCAGATGGTGGTGACCATGTTGATCTTCATCGTCGGCGTTTCTCTGAACGCTCTGGTGGTCTGGGCGTTGGGGGTTCGAGTTTGGTGCCGCAACGGAGGACTGACCGGCAAAACGCAGAGCGCCGACAGCTTCCGGATCTACGTAGTGAACCTGGCGCTCGCTGACTTGGTGCTGCTATTACGGACGCCGATAATGCTGCCCTACTTAGCGAACCACTTCACTTGGACGCTGGGGGAGCCTGTATGCAAGCTGGTGATTTATTTGCGATGCCTGGGATTGTACGCGAGCGCGTTTTTGCTGTGCGCCGTCGCGGTGGAGCGCTGCTTGTGTCTGCTTAGACCACTTTGGGCTCGATTGAGACGCCCTCGTTGGGTCGTGCCAGTAGTTTGCGCCGCGATATGGGTGTTGGCGGCGGTTTTCGCCGCTCCCTACATCGAAACAGCCACAGTCATTCTCTGGGAAAACCGTATGGCGTGCATTGAAAGCGATGTGGGAGTAGGACACGCCTTAAATCTGTTGGAGACCGTGGCGGGATTCTTGCTACCTTTGGTGATCTTCTTGTCTTGTAATATTGCAGTTATTTTTTGCGCAAAGAAAGCTGAGAGCAGTATGTCTTCCCCAACTACGTCTTCTGGTCCAGGTTACACATCCAACCGTCTGACCCGTCTCTATCGGGTACTCTTCCTCACCATGCTCCTCTTCCTCACCTGCTGGGTGCCTTACTTCACCTGCCGCTTTCTGAGAGCGCTTTCTCACAATCGGCCCGAGTGGAAGAAGGTCAAGGAAGGAGCGATTGGCGCGGCGTACGTGGCGCTGTTTCTGGTTTACATAAAAAGCGCGCTCAACCCTGTCTTGTACGTGTTCGCGGCTCGCGGACTCGGCCGCACGGTTCGCGCCTCGCTCGTTTCCACCATCGAGCGCGTCTTCAACGAGGAGCTGTCGGAGTCTTTGCGAAGAAAGTCTTTACGAAGGAGGGACTCTGAGCTTTAAGGGAGCTGCTGATCTCAATATCTGAGATTCCAGATCTGCTTGTTTGACAAACGATAAACGCTGACCACAAGCAGAAAACACGTACAGAGATTGACTGAGGCTTCGTGTGATGGACATGAAAGCATTTCGAAAGCATAATCTCGGATTTAATTGTGATGCATTGCATTTTAGGAACTTAACAGCAAATGCTTTTCTTCATGTAGCTAAAGGCTTAACTAAATTAAGCATAAAGAATGTTCTCTTATATTACGCAAAAGAAATGTCCCTACACTCTCAGAAAAAAGTGCGCTGTGGTGGTGCACTTTTGTACCTTTTAGATACTAATATGTACACTTTAGGTACTACTTTGTCTCTTTAAGGTACCAATATGGACTTTTTAGGTACAAATGCGCATCTTATGAAGAGGTCATCGCCCCAGTGACGGCTTTTGCTCCTTTGTTTTCACCAAGATTATTAACAAACATTTAAAACAAGAGCCATTCTGTAACTGATTGTTTTAATCTTGGATTTAATTGTGATGCGTTGAATTTTAGGAACTTAACAGCAAATGCAAGGCTTTCCTTAATGTAACTAAAAGCTGGTCATTTCACGCTTAAATTAAGCATTAAGAATGTTCTCTTATATTATGCAAAATAAATGTGCCCTGCATAGAAAGTTTTCACCCAGATTATTAGCAAAACATTTCAAACAAAGGATCAGACATCAAACCAAACATGACACGTCTTCATTTTAAAGAGTGAGATGAAGTTGTTGATCAATTTACCAGACAGCAGAAAGTTTCCCATTAAAGTGAATGATTGATATTGCAGCATTAATGCTTGATTAGAATAGATCTCAATGCAAACTTGTCGCTTTCAAATAAACAAGCAGGTATTTTGTTTATCAGCCGTCGTCTGTGTGTAAAGTTTAGTTTCTTTGTCTGAGACGGTCAGTCCAGGGCTGTGTCTCTGCATCCACCTGTTTATGCGCGAGCTCCAGGAAGGCCCTCACATCCTCGAGGACAGGAGCCGTCCGAAGCGTTCTGACCAGCGCCGGAGGATCAGGGACGAGCTTCATGAGGTGCTCCTGGAGGACCAAACACACGGGAAGTACATCAGTGTTCATGAAGGTCCTGTTAAAGACCAAGTCAAGAGATTTTATGAATAAATTGAAAGTAGGGCTGGGCGATAATTCAATAACTTACTGTAGTAACACTCACTGCACCATGGTATCGAGGCAGAAATGTGGGATATTCACACTGAATTTTATTACAGGAGTATTGGTATATAATTATAGTAGTATGTATTTGTGATAAAGCTATAGAATGTGTGCATTTATACTGATTGTTTTAAAAACATACAGATGCCTAAAAACCATATAGTTATATTTTTACCATGGTATTGAGGTACTATATGTGTGGTTTTATCTATTTCTCATGATTTAAATGTATGCTACTATGGGAGACAAATGCTTAATAAAAAAAACAATACTTCAGACTAAATTTAACCATATAAAACTGAGGTTGCTACAATTTTTACAGATATTATTTTACAAAAATCTACCTCTGCATCCAAACTCAAGCTACTATCAAATGTGCATTTCTAAGAGACAAAAAAGTGATATTATTATTATTAATATTATCAGACAACCCAAACCTGTTTCTTGATTTGAAACAATATCACTCTTTAGAACATGCAGAAACTAAGAAATTCATTTTTCTATTTAGATATTTATTTTGTTAAGGAAAATTAATGGTATTAATTTCTACAGCTTTCACTTTGGAGCAAAAATCTGGCTTTAAACTTGAAATAAATAAAGATTTGACATTTATCGTGATTATTTTTTCTTTTTTGCAGTGCATCCAACATTTATTGCCATGACTTTAGAAATGTAAGACTTTCTGCTACAATTTAAGACTTTAATTTGCGGAAGATTTTTTAACACCTTCAGAAACTCTGGTAATTCAGCAAATGCTTCAAAACCAAATGACCTGCTTGACCAAGCTGCAATTACACCTATAACCCATTCATTTTTTATCTCAGTCACACATTTGTCGCGATTAACAAAAGCATGTTGTGAATCACTTGCAAAACATTTCCAAAAAGTACCCTGTTCGGTGTTGAAACTGCTTTTCCTGAAAACATTGCATCAAGTCTGTCTGTATAACTCTGTTAATGTTCCATATAAGGTGAAGGCAAGTTTCTCAACATGTGTTTTTAGCTCTTTGCATGTTATAGGGTGTATTTCTGTGAAGATGTGGTGATGGTGTTAAAACCTCACGCTATATGTGCAGAACAAACATTACGCTATTGCCACAAAAAACATGAGAACCAGGACACACTCGACTGATTCATTAACCACAAACTAAGCATTAAGGGTTTTAAGGTCAACTAGACAGTACTGTTTTATTGATTAAAAGAGACGCTATAATTAAAAACACTACTGGTGGTCATAGTGAAAACCAAAATTGAATCCCAAAGTGATCAAATCAAGATTGATATTACTCAGATCGCAACCAAACCAACAAAGCAACTCAAAGGTTATCCTATTTGGGTGAAATGTCACTAAAATGTGTCCCATTTCACCCAAATTGTGAAAATGGTAAGAAATTAAGACTTTCAGCATTGTGACATTTTCATGGCAAATAAATGCATTTTCCTTGCAGCAATGCAACAAATATGATTTTTTCTAACGTTTCTCATTCAAGTCTCACATTTCTGTAATACGACGTTCTGTTGTTGTTTTAATTGAAATCAGCATAAAGGATGGAATCCCATTTCCACCACAGCATTAAAAAAACAGAAGAGGTAATACTTTTTATATCACAATTAAAATGTTTTCCTTGCAATTCTGAGAGAAAACGTTCAAAATGTGAGCTGTAAACTCAGAAATGTGAGATATACATGCAGAATTGTGTTGTAAATGTGCAATTCTGTGAAAAAACAAAAGTCAGAATTGCAAGATATTAACTTACAATTGTATGTTTATAACACAATTCTGAGAAAAAAAGTCCATAATGCAAGATATAAACTCAGAAATACAAGAAATAAATGAAGAATTGCATCATAAATTCACAATTCTCTGAAAAAAGGCACAATTGGAAATTGCGTCTTTATTGAAAAGTCCAAGATAAAAACTCATAATTACGAAAAAAAAAAAAAAAAAGTAAAAAAAAAAAAAAAAAGACTGAATTATGAGATAAAAAGTTGCAACTTTACCTTTTTATTCAACATTATTTATTCAAACAAAAAAGTCAGAATTGCAAGATATAAAGCTATAAATTTTTTATTTATTTTATGGCATCGTGGAAATGGACTTCCATAGAACCTATAAATATTTTTTATGTAATCCGTTACAGTAATGTGAAAATTATGTAACTGTCACAGAAATAAATTCATAATGCAAAAAACCTAACAGTCCTATGAACAAAACTCTTTAAGTAAAACCTAATTTATCATCCATTTGATTTTGTGCTTAAATATAACTTCTTCAAAGTTAAGTGAGTAATCTCGACTGAAGTTCATGCACTCTCAGAAATAAAGGTACAAAAGCTGTCACTAGTGCAGTACCTTTTCAAAAGGTACACTTTTGTACCTATTAAGTTCAAATATGCACACTTTAAGTACTATTATGTATCCTTAAGGGACCAAAATGGTTTAAGTACAAACAAGTACCTTTTGAAAAGGCACCGCCCCAGTGACAGCTTTTGTACCTTTATTTCTGAGAGTGTGGGTTTAATTTGAGCGGAAGTGTAGTGTGATGTACCTGTAGCGTCGGCTTGCTGGCCGGGCGAGACGGTAAAGCAGGAAGACGCAGGACCGTCTGCTCTGACAGCTGGAGAAACTGGAACAGATCAGAGTCACACACCAGGATTAAACCACAGTTAGAAACCTCACAGACTGTTCAAGTGAAACCATCAAATCTGCAGGAACCTCCTGTGCCTTTTCCTCTTCCTCCTCTACTCTGCGTCTCATTATCCTGCACTTCTCCTCCAAACTATCCATCTGCACCTCCATCTCCTCAAGAGTGCTAACAATCGAGCGCACGTTCTCCTAAACACACAAAGGGTTAATGAGCAGTGAAGTCATGAACAGCTGATCATCTTAATTCAATTATTGCATTAATTAAATAACATCTAAATACATTTTACTGTTTAGATTTTTAATACACATTATCTTATCGATCCACATTTACAGCTCTGCGTGTTTGCAGGGTAAAAACTTGGGTTGATTTTCGCATTGGTCTGAACAAAAACAACAGGCTTATTGGAAATGCACATTCATTCTCTGCCAGCAGGTGGCGCATTTGGAACAGCAGAAATATAACCGGTTACTCATTTAATGAAATCATATTTAATGAAAACATAGTCTTTTGAAGTTTAATCGTCACATTAAGCCATAGTGCACACCTTACATATCCGTCCCCAAATTTAAGACTTGATTTAAGAGAACATTTTAAGACTTTTTATGGCCTTAAATTTGAAGACTTTCTGTCATATCACCTCTAGAGCCACAAGCGTCTTTCTGCCGTGCTCAGACTTCTTATTCTCTGCTTTGAACTGATGGGACACATGCATAATATCTCCATGTTTCCTCGGGGGAACAGAGAGCTGTGCACACTTAGCCAGGAACCTACGAAAACATGAAAGAGTTAGGCGCCTAAAACGCTGTGGAAAATCCAACGGAGATGTTCGGCTGAATGTCTCTTACTGGTCTTTGAGGAGGTTGAGATGCTTCTGCGATTCTTCTTTTTCTTTGCTTTTCAATGCCAGTACAGACCTGAGTCAAAAGCATGAAACAACACCACACTCAAACCGTGATGATGAAGCAATCCGCACGCACATGTAATTATTACGCAACACATTACTCACAGAACAGACAAACTGAGCATGTTCTCCAGAAACAGCAGGGACGATTTGGTCAGCGGTTTCCAATTTCCTTTATTCTTATTCTTTGCTGTGGTTTCAACAGAAAATCAGAGAAAAAGACAAAAAGAAAATTGTTAGGCTATAAAACAACAAACCATTATATTCATAACACAGAATTTTAAAGAAATAATTCATAATTTGATGACATCTCAGACCTCATTCACACGTTTACATTAGGCATGCGCATATTTACAGATCTTCATAATCAAAATTAACAATTAATTGTTTAATCAATTAACATGAACACAAACACATTTTTACTGCAAGGCGGGATTTTAGAATCATTGAGATGCTATTATGCAGATTTTATATTTTGTTACATTTTAATTTTTTTGTACTTTTGTTGTGTTTTTGTAATTTGTATTATTTTCTTGTATGTCTATTTATTAATTTATTAACTGCTTTTTAGTTTTAGTGTTTTTAGTTCATTTAAGTGCACTAAATTAAAATGAGAAATGTTGAAATTAAAATGTTTTTATGGTTTTAGATACCTATAATAACCCTTCTGCAATATAAATATCAATTGTACAGAAATATATACTTAATAAATATCTGTAACTGCAGGTTTCTCCATGTAAAAATGATCATTCAAGAACATTTTAATAGATTCATGTTTAGTATTATTAACATTACAGTGTATATAGAAAATAAATAAATATTTTATGGATTGAACAATATTCCTTTTGACTTTGCACTTTATATTTTGATTTATAACATGTTTACTGGGTGAACGCCCATTTGATTTGGTTTTTAATGTGAAATATAAGTAATCATGATGAATGAGATTTTGCAAGATATTCAGTAATTAACAATTGACATTTCACATGTTTATGATACTTTAAGGCACTTTCTGAAGCCTCACTGTCTGCTCACTGATAAACAATCTATTTCTCTATTTGTTTTTTACAGAAGAAAGTATGTCATACTGGTTTGGAACAGCGTGTGTTAGAAAATAATTTTCAGAGAAAAGAGGAAACAGGCGTTTCAGTAGCCCATTATTTTGTTTGGCAAATTTTCAGAAAGAAGAAACTCGGCAGGTTGACAAATGAGTTTCAGAATAATCTCACCTTACGCAACGAGTCTGCAAATACATTCAAGTACAGACATCTCCCATCATTTCTCAACTTACCGCTGTGTTTCTGAGATGGCTCTGGACGTGGGCCTTCAGCTCTGGGTTTGGACGTCTGGAAGAAAGCGTTCAGCATGTTTATATTGTAGCTTTCATTATTTATCATCTTATTTGCTGAATGAAATCTAATACTTGTTTCTTGCTAACTCTGGACTGCTCATTTATAAAAAAAATAGTGTCTGTTTCACTGGAGCACATCACACTTTCTCACAAAATATCATGCATTTCGTAGCATTTTTGCTTTCCACAACATTTGAGTGATGAAGTCGTCTTGTTTTATCCCTTAAAGACACGATTCATGTCTTCATCAGAGCCAGATTACAACTATTTGTTCAATTCTTAGCCAGTTTTCACATGTATGAAATTTAAAGGTTTTTAAGCAAGGTAAAGGAAATTTAAGGAATAAATTGAATAGAACACAATATAAATGTGTACATCTTGATTTAAGGATGTTTAGATATTTGTATTGGAAAACAAGACAAAAATACAGAGGAAGATATTTAATTTTTGCAGTGTATGCAACATTTAATGCCATAACTTTATGGATTTAAGACTTTCTGCCCTTATTTAAGACCTTTAAGGCTTTAATTTGTGAATGCAGGAATTAAGAAAAACCCTGTATACAATTTGAGAAGACTTAATTCTTTTTTTCTTTTTTTTTAAACTACATGATGGAAAGTTTGTATTGATATTTTTAAACTCAGAATCATCAAATCAAATAATATTAGGCTTTTTGGTAAACCAGTATCATTTTTTTCCGAAACGAGGGGTGTATTTTTAATGCATAACATGACATTCGGGTTAGAGGACTGAATATGAAACTTAAAGTTAAGTCTACTGTTTTACTGCAGGCTTATGAACACGGTATTTTAAAAGGGAAAAAAATATTATACATCAAAAAATGCTACTGGGGTATAAAGCCCATAAATCGGTGCTCTTTAGATTTCTTAATTCGTAAAAAAAATGCCAAGGCACTCGAAAAATAATGCAATTAAAATCTTAATTGAAAACTTAATGCAATTAATAATTTTTAATGTAAAGCCATGTGAGAATAAAGGCTTTTTATTTTTCACTATATTTTCGAGTGCCTTGGCGTTATGAGTTTTTGACGAAAAAAAATATTACATTGATTAAAAAAAAAAAAAAAAAAAAAAAAACAGTATAACAAAAGATCCTATTTAGAATATATCAAATTCTTATTTTAGTATTAAGTCAAAAATGAGGAAAACTATTTTATTGATAAATGAATTTGATATTGTATGCATTTATCTGGATGTTAGTAACTTGGGACATATATCAATTCTTTAAGTATATTGTTTTATAAATTTTCAATAAAAGGCTTCAAAGGCTAAATAAATCAAACATGAATAATAATACATTCGAGTACAGCCAGCCGTGTCTCACTTTATCAGTCGTGTGTGTGTTCCTATCTGCGGCTCCTCTGGGGCCCCGTGTGGAGGCCCTTCCTGACCCTCGGGCTGGTTTCATTGTGAAAACTGCACAGAAAAACACAAACTCAGACAGTGTAAGTGTACAAAACCTGAGGAAACCTCAAGCTAACGTTTCAAATATCTGTCTATAAAGAGTGTAGAATGATCACTAATGTAAAAAAACACCAGTGACAACCACAAGCACCACAGTATCACGGTATTCTACATAGCATTCATTGTTTACTATGGTACAGAACCAGTGTGGCCAACTCATTTTTAGGGGAAGCTGCTAAAGGAAGGTTGATTTGTTGCTAAAAGTTGCTAAATGACGTTGTGATGTCATTACGTAATCACGACGCAAATTTGTGCCACAACATCAAATCTCAGCAAAAAATGAATTTCGATTTGTTTGTAATACAATACAACTGCAGTATAATATTAAAATATACATAACTTTTTAAATACACTGAATTATCTAAAACTTAAAATAATAATAATAATAATTAGCTAGTAAACAAGTAAAACTACACATTCTAAACAATTATAGATTTAAGCAGTGTATTAGTAGTTAGAGTGCTACACTTTAAGAAAAGTCTGTAAAAAAAATAGGGCACAATCTACTATGTTAATATGAATTAATTAATATTAGTATTAAATTAAATAATTGCAAGTTAAGTTACACGATGTGTGTACTGCTAGGCATCTTTGGTTTTCTCTTTTTGTGTACTTTAGCTTGTTAAATGGTAATTGTGTGCCTTTTTATCGTTTGAGTCACTTATAAAAAGTTGTCGAGTAGATTTTAAAAATAGCTAAATTTGTTGCTAAGTGCTTTTGGAAGAAAAAGTTGCTAGGGTAGTCTGACTAGTTGCTAAATTTAGCAACAAAATTGCTAAGTTGGCAACACTACAGTACTATGGTAATCTTTAAAGTACCATGGTATGAATATGGTAAACAGAGGGATCAATATACTGAAAGAGAACGACGCGACGCGTCAAATACACACGGCTTCGTTCATTATAACTGAAGACACTTGTTTTTATCGCGTCGAAGTAGTACTTTCTCACTAAGTACATACAAACTGATCAGAAGAATAAGGAAAACTGTAACGATAAGAATGGTTAGCTTCAAACATACAAAACTCGCTAATTAATCGTGTATGTACGACACGACGTCCACACTCTTCAGTAACGTTACTCACCAGATTCGCGCCACACGGTTCAAAGCGCGAACTGAGCTGCGCATGCGCGGAGAGCTGACACTTCCTCCTCCGGTAATGAGCTGCTCATTTTTAAATGAGCTAATATTTTATATAATATTAAATTAAGTAATCTGGAAACTTATTTTCGCTCCGGAATAAAAAAATAAATAAATAAAGGTAATTTTGACATTTTCTCTCACACTTCTGAGTTTATATTTGGCGGTTTATAATTTCGAGGTATAAACTAGCAATTCTGAGAAGAAAAGTATTAATTACGAGATATAAACTCATAACTGCAAGAAAAAAAAGTCAGAATCGTGAAATAAAAATGCGCTAACTTTTTTTTTAATTTTTTGTTTTATTCACGGAAAAGGTCAGAATTGGGAGATAAAAAGTCGCGATTACTTTTTTTTGTTTCAGTATTTTATTCCATGGTGGAAACAAAAAACAAAAAAAAAAGGAATTTGTAAACTCAGGATTCCGACCAAAATATATATATATATATATATATATATATATATATATATATTAAAGAAAAGTCATAATCGCAAGATATAAATTCTCATTTGTGAAGAAAATGTTTGTTTGTTTTTCGCAACTACTTGTTTATAACTTAAAATTGCAAGACACAGATGTGAGAGATTAAAAAAAATAAATAAATAAAATAGCAATTACCTTTTTTTTTCTGTGTGCAGAAATATGCTATAAATAAAATATAAATTCACATTTGTGAGAAAAAAAAACAAAACAAAAAAAAACTTGCAACAACTTGCAATTAAAAACAGACTCAAAGTTCTATAAAAATTGTGAATAAAAATAAATAAAAATAATGATAATTGCAATTACATTTTTTTATTCTGTGGCAGAAATACGCTACGCTTCATGTACAAACTTCAACATAAAATGCAAAGGAATCATGTTTATTTGTCTTCGTACTAGTTTCAACATTTACACACAACATCCACTCACACATAACTGCACATCTGATAAAAGAAACCATTAAGCGAGCAGGTGATCCTTTTTACATTATCATAACCTTTCCAGAATGACACGCTTCATCATTATCAAATCTGCAGAGTGTTGCAGAAGACGCCTGATAAGTGAACGCCAGGCCCCTCGGAGCAGCAGATATTAATCAGACGTCTATTAAAGCGCTCTGCACCACATCCTGGCCACGAGAAGAGGCTGTTTTTCTTCATTCGTGCTGATGCTGTAGCTTCTCAGACACGCTACACCCGTCTGGGGTCGAAGAACTTCCCGGCGTAGCGTCCGTGATTGTGGATGTCGAACGGACTCAGGACTTTGCGGATGCCAAGCATGTTGGAGCGGGCGACTCTCTGGAAGGTCCAGGGGTTCTGGTTGTTTGCGGCCTGTTTGGTCTGTTCCTCATACAGTGCTGCCAGACTCTCTCTGCTCACCACCTACACCACAAACACACACACAACCGCTGACCTGCGCTCAATCACATCTGATCACACACCAATTAAAACCCTCTGGTACTCAACTTTGGAGTCAAACACTGCAAAACACTATACTGTTGTCTGGTTTTTCAGTACAAATATCTAAACGTTCTTGAAGGGATTTTATATATATATATATATATATATATATATATATATATATATATATATATATATAAATAAATAAATAAATAAATTTAATATATATATTAAAATAAATAAAATTAATATAAAATAAATTATTTATTTTATATATATATATATATATATATATTAATTTTATTTATTATATATATATACAAGTAAATTTTAATATATATATAAAATAAAAAAATAAATTAATGTAATGTATATTTAAAAAAAATTAATATATACACACATACATTATTTATAAAGTATGAAACTTTGATACTGAAAAAAAGTATCAAATTAAACTGACTTTGAGCTTAAAACAAGAACAAATATCTGTAAAAGAGGGAAAATAAGTAGATTATTCTGACTTTTAAATGAATATTATTTTTCTGACCCCACTGATAAGATATGTATTTTTTGTTTTAATCAAAAACTCACTCATTTTTTAGAAAACACACTTAATATCTCATTCATTCTGCTTCTCAGGAAAATATATCTTGATTTAAGTATGTTCAAACATTTGTACTGAAAAACAAGAAAAACACTGAGCAAGAAAATCTTTACATTTTTGTATTTTAAGAGGAATTATTAGTACTACGCAATATTTACCTCTAAATTATGCACCATTTATTTCTATATAAAACAATACAAATATTATTAAAAAGACAGTTCGTACTTATTTAATGCAGTATTTAAGTTAAAAATAGAGTAAATGTATTTAAAATCCAACAAGGGTATGCAAAACGATTCTATCTGGTGGAAAAAAAAATAAGGAAAATTCTATGTAATTCCAGCATGTTTGCAGACATGATTACTTACTTTTATTAGGTTTTACATTTGGATATATTTAGACATTATCAAAGACGACTTGCGTCAAAGTTCAGATTGTTTTTGCTTGAAACGCTGATTTACAGTGATTTTACAGTTACAGTGAAACCTGAACATTGTGCTAGAAAGAGTTTCATGACCTATAATTTGATTCAAAATTGAATAAAAATTATGCTGGTCATGTTAAGCTGCTAGGAACACAAGAGTGGCTATTTCTAACGGATCATCAAATCATTTCAACATTTTTTGTTTGTGTTCCCCAGTAAAAAAGTAATATTTGAAATACATTTATTTCATACTAAGTATAGTTCAAATCTATTAACATATTTCCTGACATCTCACTCCAGACGTACTGATATAAAAACTATAATTAAACTTTATTTGGCGTACTACTTGTGCACAATGCACTTTTCTTAATATTAAGCCTAAAATGTGTTTTAATGTCACTTTTGATGTGGATGTTATGATCTTTAAATAATAAAATGCAACATATTTAAAGTGTACTTGCAATAGTTCCACTTCAGCACAATCTAATATACTTCAGTATATCATTAGTTGGAATAATTCTGCACAATTAAAGTGCATCAAGTACAAAATAAGTTGTTCCAATTATGCAGATTTTAAGTACAGCGGTTTAGTATACTAAAAGTAGTTTTTTATTAAGCACATAAATGTGTTTGTACTATAATTTAGCCAAAAATAAATGCATTTCAAAAATATTTTAGTATATTTATTTTTCACTAGGGTTCACATTGCAAGTGCTATTTTGGAAGTAAAATATATATATATATATATATATATTTTTTTTTTTTATTTAAGTGCTACCAAGGGTTAAAGTACATGAAATAAACGCACTCAACGTGTTATTGCCACATCGTTTTGGAGGAAAGCAGATTATGAAAATTCATAAAGAGGAAGTTAGAAAAGAAACACACAAACCTTGGCTGGAAAGGGAAGCTTCTTAGCCACTTCTTTGAGCACGGCCTCCACCTCGCCCAGCTCCACGTGACCTCCGACCTCCACCACCAGCCGGCCGCATTTGACCGGAGTCACGTAGTGGTCGATGGCGCCCTTCCCGCCGCCCATGCGCTGGCCCAAGCCCTTCCGCGTGATGGGTTTATACGGGGCTTGGATGCGCCACACGGCAAACGTGCGGCTGGGGTCCATGCGGCGGTTGATGGTGAGCCTCATCATCTCCATGTGACCCCAGTGAAGATACCCTCCTCCCAGAGCCTACAGAGACACGCCGAGAGCTTTAAACACACTTCTGCAGGATCTGTGCTTTCTGTGGGACCGTACATACTTTCTTCATCCATTTAATTATTCAATTTAATCATTAAAGTCATTTATATACCCATTCATTAATTGATTAGTCATTTGTATTATATTATATGTGACCACAAAACCAGTCATAAGAGTCCATTTTTCTGAAATTGAGACGTATACATCATCTGAAAGCTGAATAAATGAGCTTTCCATTGATGTATGGTTTGTTAGGATCGGACGATATTTGAAAATCTGGAATCTGAGGGAGCAAAAAAATCTAAATATTGAGAAAATCAGCTTTAAAGTTCTTAGCGATGCATATTACTAATCAAAAATGAATCTGCTCTTCTCTGGGTTTTTCCTCAGTCAACTTCTTGGCTGATAGAAGACTGTTGATAGACCTTTGGGTATTTTGGATACCAGAGAACACTTGCTGTTATCAGGTTTTGTGTATTAGACTGCTGACTAGTTGTTCTGTTACCAGACAAAACGGATATTTGGATCTGGCGCCCGGGGGATGGATCTTAATTATCTGGGGTGGAGGCATGATCGAACACTTCAAAACACTGACCACGATCCCGTACTGTCCGTCGCTGAAGGTATTGCCGCTCTTGGCCGGTCCCTGGATGTCACGCAGCTTCTTCATCTCCTTCTTCGCTTGTTTCAAGTTTGGGACCTTTTCCAGGAACTTCAGTTTGGGCTTGTCTGGCAGAACCACGTCTGCATGAGAGAAAAACACAGCGGAAATCACAAACAAAAGTCATCAAAAACACCAAAAAAAGCACAAATACATTCATTTACTGATTCTATTTTTACCCTGCAATAAAGCTCATTCTGACTGACTCTGACTCAAAATGACCTTTATTAAAACTGAAATATGGTTTGGTGCAATTATCAAAACGCAAACCACGCTCTTAATTTTTTGCATATATTTATTTAACATTCACATTACATTAAATAAATACATGCAATGATTTTAAGACAGCCATAAATATTAGTATTATAATTTTGCAGTTGTAAAATAAAATGATTAGCATGTTATTTTTCTTAAATACTTATTTTTATTTTACGGTGAAATGTCAAAACTCATTATTCTTTTGTTTTTATTTAGTAATTTTTATATTTTATCATTTCATTTAGTCCAAAAATAATAAGTGTTATAATTATGATTATTATTACTGTTACAACACAAACAAATGTTTTGCAGCAATAATAAATATTACTATTAATTATTGCTGTCAAACAATTAATCCTGATTAAATCGCATCCAAAATAAAAGTTTGTTTACATAATGTGTGTATATGTATTATGTATATATAAATACAAACACATGCATGTAAATATTTTCAAAATATATACTGAATGTGTTTGCATTTATATACTTTTATTTTGTATGCAATTAATCATTTGACAGCACTAGTATTAATACAACTGTTGTTTTTACTAAATTAAAATATATAAAAATACCACAAACAAAATAATTAGTTTATTTAGTCATTTTTATTTTTTCATAACAGTTACTACTTTTAATATTACTAATATATATATATATTAGGATTTTTATTTATTTATTTATTTTTAAGTTTAACTTAAAAAAAGAAAAACCCCACAACTGGGGTTCGGATTAGTTTTTATCCCCAAAAATGCAGTTCTTTAACTCTTGAGGGCAAATAAATCAGAAACTTCTCAGTTTCTTTGTTGAAAGGGTTTGAAATAAATAAATACAGGACTAGCATGCATTAATTAACTGCCATAATGAAGCTGAGACGGAGTGAAAGAGTTGAATGATCATTACCACTGAAGTCTGGCGGGACTTCATAAGTCCTCAATCCTGCTGACAGGAGCTTCAGGTTATTCTGAAGAACATCTGCATTATTAAGAGAAAGATGCCACACATTCAACAAGTTAAAACATCACATCTGACCAGTTATGACAGTCTGCTTATGATAATAAACATGTAAACCAGGGTGTGAATCCAGACAGAAGAAAGAGTTCATGGTATTTATATCATGTACATACATGTCCAACAACTTGGTGCCTAAAAATGCTTTATTTGTTAGTGTTACTAATAAAAATAATTAATTTCCTAACTTACCTGGCTGGCTTGATGTCCGGACAAAGCCCAGAAACGCGCGCTTCAGTGCTGAAAACATGGCTGATTCTAGAATTTAATTCTATATACAAAATATAAGCACGTAACGTTATAAATCTTCATTTCTTCTCGGTTGTGATTCAGACCAGAGTCTCGCGGTTCTACAAGGTCGCTGCCATGTTTGATCAACATCCGGTCCGTCGGTGAAATTCAGCCGGAAACAGATCCGCGCATCACGAGTTCCGCCTGAATTAGATTTTTATTCCAGAGGGGTGTAGTTTGAACATTTAAAAATATATAGAAAAATAACTCAGCAAATAATTGACAAATAAATATGCCTTAGTTTAACGGTTTAAAATGATAAACTAATGTAAATTATATATATATATAACATTTAAATTGTGCATTTCTTTCTTAAGGCAGTATTTACCAAACGAGATATTCACAAAAAAAAGTTTTATACTATTTTAAGATATAGTACGCTAAACATCTGAAGCCACGCCCTCGTGTCAATCAGAAACACCTGTCACGTGATCACTGATTACACACGTGCTAACAGTGAGAAACTACATCAGCTTCAGCTAGTCCTCAAACTAGTAGGTAATCTTTATTAGTGTTCCTTGCGTTTATAAATATATAAAATAAATGTGTTATCCAGAATTTAAATATCTTTCTGATTACAAAATATATTTTAAACCAGTCAAATATTTAGAATAATGAAGATTTTTAATGTTTTTGAAAGAAGTCTCACCAAGGCTGCATTTATTTGATCAAAAATACAGTAAAAATTGTGAAATATTATTAGAATCTCAAACAGCTGTTTTCTATGTGAATATGTGTTAAACTGTAATTTATTTCTGTGATATGCAGCTGTATTTTCAGCATCATTACTGCAGTCTTCAGTGTCACATGATCTTCAGAAATCATAATAATATACTGATTTACTGCTCAACAAACATTTCTGATTATTATCAATGCATTTTGAATCATTTTTTGTGGAAACCATGATATCCTACCATTCAAAAGTTTGGGGTAAGTAAGTTTTTTTTAAAGAAATTACTACTTTTATCGATCAAGGCTCCATTTAATTGATCAAAAGTGTCAGTAAAGACATTTATAATGTTACAAAAGTTTTCCGTTTCAAATAAATGCTGTTCTGTGAATCCTGAAAAATAAAACGTGTCACAATTTCCACAAAAATATTGTGCAGCACAACAGTTTTCAACATTGATAATAATCAGAGATGTTTGTTGAGCAGTAAATCAGTATATTATTATGATTTCTGAAGATCATGTGACACTGAAGACTGCAGTAATGATGCTGAAAATACAGCTGCGCATCACAGAAATAAATTACAGTTTAACACATATTCACATAGAAAACAGCTGTTTTACATTGAAACTCAATTTTTACTGTATTTTCAATCAAATAAATGCAGCTTTGCTGAGCAACCCAGGCTGAAAAAGTACACTTCCATAACGTACTTAATATACTAAAAATGATTCTCTTAAGATCAACTGTGCTATTTTGGGACACTGTGAATATGAACTAAAATCCGCTAAGAGAATCATTTTTAGTATATTAAGTACAAAATTAGTGCGTGAAAATAGAGCACTTTAAAGTACGGTATGGAAGTGTACTTTTTTTAAACCTGGGATATCTTAAAGATTCCAAACTATTATATAAGTAGCCTCTTTTTATGCATTTTCACATCTCAGGTCCTGCATGATGATGGAAAGCTCAGACTCGAGCCCGATTCAATCTGACTTTCCGTACTCGTTTTCCGAAGACGGCCACCTGCGGCACAGAATGACCTCTGAACCCTACAAATTCACGTTCAGACTCGATGACGTCCGTGCAACCGATCGGGAACATCACAGCCTCTGCCACTACATCACCCAGCACGTCTACCAGCTCCTAGAGAGGAGGTTTCGCCTTCTTAGGGTGCGTCTGGAGGAGGACGGTTTTGTGTTCACGAGTCCGGGAGCACTGGATCATCCCGGGAGTCTCCTGGTTCTGATCCAGGACCGAGGAACGGTGCGGAGCGGCGTGTGGAGCTGGAAGCTTTCGGCTCACGAGGGACTGGAGCGAGGCAGTCAGATCCCGTTTCTGCGCTGGGCCGCGCTGGAGTCGTGTGCTGTGATTATTATGAACCCTAACGAGGGAGGGAAGACTCTAGAACACCACGTGCATTTGGTTTGGGAACGCTTGGTTTCTCGGAGCTCCGCTGAGCATATATTTGTGGCCGCTCATGGATACGGAGGCCTGGGTTTTGTTGATCTTCTCTGCTGTAATCCGGATGAGATCCAGCGGCGAGTGAAGGCCGTGGCTTTCTTGGATTCGTCTCACAGTCTGTGGCATCAGCCGTTGGGACAAGCCGGACGCGACTGGCTAAAGTCCCACTCCAGAACTTGGATTCTCAGCTGCAAGCCTCTCAATCGCTCCGTCGGATCGCTGAAGGCCGGATCGCCGCAGATCTCCGCAGGGACTCGGTGCCACGACTCTGTGCCCGCCGTCTGCATGGAGTCTGTGTTTCGCTTCTTCAGCAAAAGCGTCAAACCTAAAGCCACGCCGACGCCGTTTGAAATCATCACCAGGAGCAAAAGCCGCAAAAACGACCACAACTCAATCTGACCACACTAATAGACTGACCCGAAGGGTATCGCTTGCTCAAATCTGAAACAAATAAATGACTTCGCATCAAAATGATCATTTCTGTCTGATTATCATAAAAAAAGACTTATGTATATGAGTTTGTCTCTTCATCAGGTTTGTAGAAATGTGTCTCTGCATCAGTGTCTCAGCAATGGATGCTCTGCAGTGAATGGGTGCCGTCAGAATGAGAGTCAGACAAAAACATCACAATAATCCACAGCACTCCAGTCCATCAGTTAACATCTGGAGAAGACAAAAGCTGAAACAAAAGGTGTTTTTAACTCAAATACGAGTCTATAATCCATAATAACTCTTCCTCCGGTGAAAAAGTGCATCTGCTGTTGTCTCTCACATCAAAACACAGACACATATTTGTTTAGAGCTGTTTTGGCATCTGTGCAGATTTCTCTCCTGATTCAGACCAGAACACTTTTTCACAGGAGGAAGAGTTATTATGGATTATAGACTCATATTTGAGTTAAAAACACCTTTTGTTTGAGCTTTTGTCTTCTCCAGATGTTAACTGATGGACTGGAGTGCTGTGGATTATTGTGATGTTTTTATCAGACTCTCATTCTGACGGCACCCATTCACTGCAGAGCATCCATTGCTGAGACACTGATGCAGAGACACACTTCTACAAACCTGATGAAGAAACACTCATCCTGATCTCGGATGAACTGAGAATGAATGCAAAATGGGTGTAAAATCAATAAGATTTACTTTGAAAACACCATACAAAAATTTCACAACACACAGAATAAGTACATCAGATTGTTGATCGTTTCCACGGGAAACTCGCGTTATATGAGCTCACTTTAACTAGTCTCTCCATCAGAAGATGTGAACTCTAGTGCTAGATGTCATGGTACAGCAGATCATATTTAGGAATGTTTCTCGGGTCGATCGGGCTTCGGACGATCAGTTTTCCTCTCATCGCGCCTCGATAGATCACTTCGATCAGATCCATGAAGTCCTGCTTGGTTTTGAAGCTTCCTACAAACTTGGTATGATCTGGAGATCTGAATGGAAATATATCAATCTGAGTGGTGTGATATAAACAACTTCAATGAAACACCATGAAGCAATTAAAGAGGAAATGATGTCACGATTGCTGTGAAATATGAGATATGAGTCTTATGCATTAAATGTATTTTTCTCGTATACGAGCACTTCTATGGAAACATCCGTTTCAGCAGAAGTTAATTTTATCTTAAATAACTTCTCACTTTAACCACATATCCTGTGTTTGTACCTTCTTCAAAAACACATCCTGTTTCCTTTGGGTCCGAGCCAGATGATTAATAGTAAAAGCTTGCATTAAATGCACACTTGATTTACTAGGCAACAAAACAATAGTTCTTGTAAACCCACATATAAACACAAAAATATTATGTATGGATAACACTCACCCATAGTCCACCTTCATGTGCTGTCCGTTGAAGAAGAACACTGTCGAGGGAATGAAGCTGATGTCGAAGTATCGAGTATAAACCGGCGCCGTGTCCACATCCACCAGATAAATACTGGCCATGTTACTCAGATCGTGAGCCGTCTTTGACAGCTGTCAATCACACAGACACAACCAGATTTAACAATATTCAACAGTCATTTTACTTCAATGAAAGCATACATTTTTATCAGGTTTCTTTAATGAAAGTTCAGTAGAACAACATTTAACAACATTCTTATTGATCAAAGACTCAATAAGATAATATACAGGTGCTGGTCATATAATTAGAATATCAACAAAAAGTTCACTAATTCCATTCAAGAAGTGAAACATGTATATTATATTCATTCATTACACTCAGACTGATATATTTCAAATGTTTATTTCTTTTAATTTTGATGATTATAACTGACAACTAAGGAAAATCCCAAATTCAGTATCTCAGAAAATTAGAATATTTACATTTGAGTTTGAATAAATGACCATCCCTACAGTATAAACTCTGGGTATCTCTTGTTCTTTGAAACCACAATAATGGAGAAGACTGCTGACTTGGCAATGATCCAGAAGACGAACATTGACGCCCTCCACAAAGAGGGTCATTACTGAAAGGTGTGGCTGTTTACAGAGTGCTGTATCAAAGCATATTAAATGCAAAGTTGACTGGAAGGAAGAATTTGGGAAGGAAAAGGTGCACAAGCAACAGGGATGACCGCAAGCTTGAGAATACAGTCAAGTAAAGCTGATTCAAACACTTGTGAGAGCTTCACAAGGAGAGAACTGAAGCTGGAGTCAGTGCATCAAGAGTCACCACGCTCAGACGTCTTCAGGAAAAGGGCTACCAAGCCACTTCTGAACCAGAGACAACGTCAGAAGCTTCTTACCTGGGCTGTGGAGAAAAAGAACTGGACTGTTGCTCAGTGGTCCAAAGTCCTCTTTTCAGATGAAAGTAAATTTTACATTTCATTTGGAAATCAAGGTCCCAGAGTCTGGAGGAAGAGTGGAGAGGCACAGAATCCATGTTGCTTGAAGTCCAGTGTGAAGTTTCCACAGTCAGTGATGATTTGGGCTGCCATGTCATCTGCTGGTGTTGGTCCACTGTGTTTTCTGAAGTCCACAGTCAACGCAGCCGTATACCAGGAAATTTTAGAGCACATCATGCTTCCTTCTGTTGACAAGCTTTATGGAGATGCTGATTCCAGCAGGGCTTGGCACCTGCCCACACTGCCAAAGGTACCAAAAGCTGGTTCAATGACCATAGTGTTACTGTGCTTGATTGGCCAGCAAACACACCTGACCTTAACCCCAGAGAGAATCTATGAGGTATTGTGAAGAGGAAGATGAGAGACACCAGACCCAACAATGCAGAAGAGCTGAAGGCCACTATCAGAGCAACCTGGGCTTCCAGACCACCTCAGCAGTGCCACAAACTGATCGACTCCATGCCACGCCGCATTGCTGCAGTAATTCAGGCAAAAGGAGCCCCAACTAAGTATTGAGTACATATACAGTAAATGAACATACTTTCCAGAAGGCCAACAATTCACTAAAAATGTTTTTTTTTTTTTAATTGGTCTTATGAAGTATTCTAATTTGTTGAGAGTTAATTGGTGGGTTTTTGTTAAATGTGAGCCAAAATCATCACAATTAAAAGAACCAAAGACTTAAACTACTTCAGTCTGTGTGCATTGAATTTATTTAATACATGAGTTTCACAATTTGAGTTGAATTACTGAAATAAATGAACTTTTCCACGACATTCTAATTTATTGAGATGCACCTGTATATGTATAGTGAGATGGTTAAACTGTTGTATAGCTCTATTGTTTTTCCTATATTTGCATTGTTGTATGTGTATCTCATGTTTAACTAGTATGTAGCACCGTGGTCCTGCGAGACACGACATTTCCTTCCTCTATATGTCCACACATGTAGCAGAATGACAATAAAGCTCAACTTAAAGCTAAATAAAACTATTAATTATCCAGGGGGGAAATTAATTATCATTCTGAATCCAAGCTTTTGAATGGTGTAGTGTATAATGTTACAAAAGCTTTTTATTTCAGATAAACACCGATCTTTTTATCTTTCTATTCATCAAAGAATCCTGAAAAAATATACTCGCCTACTTTAAATATTGATAATGATAACACTAAAAGTGCTTCTTGAGCAGCAAATCAGCATATTAGAATGATTTCTGAGTAATGATGAGTAATGATACTGAAAATACAGCTTTGATCACAGAAATAAATTACAGTTTAACAGATATTCACAGAGAAAACAGCTGTTTTAAATAGTAAAAATATTTCAAAATTTTACTGCTTTTGCTGTACTTTGGATCAAATAAATGCAGGCTTGGTGAGCAGAAGAGACTTCTTTAAAAACATCACTGTTCAAAAACTTTTGATTAACTTTAAAAGATATATTTGGCTAATGTACTAAATATATACACGCTACATTTGTGTGTATAACATAAACTCTACAGTATAAAACGAATTAAGCATAACGCATATTCAAATATAGAAGTGATATGATCTAATAATAATAATAATAATAAGTTAGTAAAGTGAATATGAGATGATAATAACTCACAATCTCGTCCAGCTGTAAACACACAGAATCCTCATCTCTGCCGAAACGCAGCACTAAAACCTTCTCAGCGACGGATTTAACGGCGTCGTCGATGTCTTTTTTACACGACAGTTTAGGGAGGAAAAAGCTCATGACGTTTTCACTGAATTCACTCTGAAATATAAGCAAATTAACTCAATTTTGGGAATACTTGCGTGAACTCCAGCGGATGTTTACTAGTGTGTGGCGCACCGCTATATGTGATCCGACTAGAAACGCCATCAATAGTTCCTACGCTGTGTGCGCAACTCGACATAAATATGTTATTACTGTTAGTGATATTACGTGTTTTACTATTTTAAATGACGCAATAAAATTTCAAACGTTTAAAGAATTCCAAACATCGTTTAAAATATTTAATAACAGACAGCCCATTAAAAAACGAATGCAGATTTCCGCACGGTCCGCTTTTATTGTTGCACACCGACATCCACATGACAGCACGCAGCGTGCCCTTTTGAGGCTCCGTCAGTGACTTCTGAGTGAACATACAGAAATACAGCTGACTTGGTTTGTTGATTTTACTCATAATGAGTGTGAATGCGAGTAAAGATGTAGAGAAGACCGGGGCTAGTTGTCACACGTCTGTTATATCACCGCGACTCTCGAGTTTGAGTCATTAATACTTGACTTCTCTGGAGTTTATTATTTCAAACCCATCATTTTGGTGAATTCTGCCCTTCAAACTAGACTTTTTGGGGTATTCATTTCGTGTGTTAATGTTTTTGCTGTTTATGATTGAAAACATTTCTCATGTGTCTTTAATATTTAGTCTTTAAAATGAGCTTTTTTGACATTGTGACAACATGCCCCTTTGAGCTAAATGAGCTGCATTTCTTTCGCTCGTCAAAAACAAAGGAAAGGTTCAGCATCTTTTATTGTGTCTGTTTCATTTGGTTAATTAAAAAAAGAAAAAGAAAAACAGCAATGGTAATATATTCAAGCAACCTGAAATCAAAACACGAAAATTATATTTATTTTATATAAAAAATTATATATATTTTGCATACAGATGATGAAACCTTAAGACCTTTGATTTGTTTTAATTTGACATTGTTTTCATGACAATTTAATTTAAATATTTTCGCACTGAATTCTCATTCAAATTAGCAGAAAATGCCAAATATAAGAAATTATATTCTGCATAAAGATCTTAAAGTCTGTTTTATCATGACAATTGTGTGTGTGTGTGTGTATATATATATATATAGTGACTTTTAATGTATGCAAAATAAAAAATTAAAACTAACAAATAAACTATATATATTTATATATAGGTATCATGGCATTTTTTTTTAAATTAGAAATCATAATATATATTTATTAGTGCTGTCAAACGATTAATCGCATCCAAAATAAAAGTTTTTCTTTGCATAATATGTGTGTGTACTGTGTATATTTATTATGTATATATAAATACACACACATACAGTATATATTTTGAAAATATTTACATGTATTTACATGCACATGTATATTCATAATTTATATTATTTATAAATATTTAATATATAAACAACATTTTTTCTTAAATATGTACATGCATGTGCGTTTATTTATATATACATAAATAAACAGTACACACACATTATGTAAACAAAAACTTTTATTTTGAATGCGATTAATCATTTGACAGCACTAATATTTATATAAACAGTGGTTTTTAAAGTATACAAATTCAGCATAAAGCAAATATCCAGATTTGTTTTGATTATTTAATGTTTGTGTCTGTGTAGAAATGAAACTATAAATCCCCCCCGAGGAATATTTCGTAGCGAGTCCTGTATCGCAGCCGCAGCTGATGATGTTCCTGCGCTTGTGTTCAGTGGCGCTGAGATGCAGAAACCCCCGCGTCTCCATCAGAGCCTTCAGCTCCAGCCGCAGCGCCTTGAGAGACGCGTCAGAAGATGCTCTGGATCTGGACGCCTGGAAGACGGTGATGAGGTCTCAAGCGCTGCGGGAGCAGAGCGAGAGCGAGAGCCCGAGTCGCTCGGCGCTGGACGATAACCGTGAGCTGGTGGAGATGTGGCATCAGGCGGGGAAGTTCGTTCCCAAGAACATCACAGACGAGCAGCTGGAGGATCTCGCTCGGCTCGCAACCAGATCCGCCAAGAAGAAGTACCTCAAGTTCCTGGCCATTAAAGAGTCACACAAGATCTCCAAGAAGGAGAAGCAGGAGAAGAAGAAATCCGAGAGAGACGCAGAAACTGTGACTTTTAAAGTATGCAAAAAATGTTAAAAGCTATTAAATAAACTAAATATGTGACCCTGCAGCACAGCAGCAGTCATAAGCAGCACAGCTGTATCTGCAGCAATAGACAACAATACATTGTATGTGTCAAAATTATACATTTGTCTTTCATGCCAAAAATCATTAGGATATTAAGTAAAGATCATGTTCCATGAAGATATTTTGTACATTTCCTACCGTAAATATATCAAAACTTCATTTTTGATTAGTAATATGCATTGCTAAGAACTTCATTTGGACAACTTTAAAGATGATTTTCTCAATATTTAGATTTTTTTGCTCCCTCAGATTCCAGATTTTCAAATATTGTCCGATCCTAATATCCTAATGATTTTTGGCATAAAAGAGAAATGTATAATTTTGACTCATACAGTGTATTGTTGTGTATTGCTGCAGATACAGCTGTGCTGCTTATGACTGCTTCTGTGCTGCAGGGTCACATGTGAAGAGGAACATTTAAAAGCTCTAATAATATGTTCATGTTTACCAGGAGAATGTGAAGGAAGGAGAGAGTGATCAAGAGGCACCTAAGAACACCTTCCTCCTGCGGTTCTGGAGCAGCTCGGGGGATCGTGAACAGAGCTGGAGAGCGGCGCAGGCCATGCGCTTCGGTCAGCCGCTGGTGTACGATATGAGCTACGAGCATCACATGAGCCGGCGCGAGATGGACAACACCGTCGCGCAGCTGATGGAGAGCGAGGGCTGGAACCGCCGCGCCGCGGACCCCTTCCACCTGCACTTCTGCGGCCTGCAGCCGGACGGAGCGTATCTGCGCGAGCTGCGCCGACGCTACGGATCGCAGACCTGGGATCGACTGCTGATCACGGCCACCGAGCGAACGCACGTGGAGATATTTCCTCAGCAGGATCTGGTGTATCTGACCGCCGACTCCAAGCAGGTTCTGCAGGTGAGCACGGGACGCCATCACATTGCGATTAATTGACGAAGCTTTTATCACGATATTGAAATTTAGTTGCTCAAAAGTTTACATGTTTCAAAATTATTAGAAATTTAGAAAAGTAATCAAATGTAATCAGTTACACTATTTATTACATTTTAGATCGGGTAACTTGTAATTCTATTTCTAAAGTGAGCGTCCCAGCACTGGTGCGTGTTCATTATCACCCGCAGGCGTTCGATCACAGTAAGGTGTATATCATCGGTGCAATGGTGGACCGCTCCATTCACTCCGGCGTGTCTCTGGCCAACGCTAAACGCCTGCGACTGACCACAGCGCGCCTGCCGCTGGACGAGCACCTGGACTGGGAGTGTGGAGCCAAGAACCTGACCCTGGACCAGATGATGCGCATCCTGATCACGCTGAAGCACACGGGCAGCTGGGAGAAAGCGCTGGAGTTCGTGCCCAAGAGGAAACACGCCGGCTTCACGGGAGTCACGAAGAGTCGATTCGCTCCGAACGATTCATCGAGGAGTCGATTCCCCGCCGGAGCTCAGAGCAGAACAGACGGACGCAGAAAACAAGCAGAAAGAGACCAACGCTGGGAGCACCGAGATTAATACTCCAGTACTGCTCTGCCCTTCTCATTAATAAAAATGAGGATTTCTGATGCCTGTTGCAACAATATTTTGTTTCAAATAGTTACAAGAAAAAAAAAAGTGATCAAAAATCAAAAGAAAAAAATACTGAATTATTTTTTTTTGTGTATATTTATGTTTTAGGATCATTGTTTTGGTTTTTTGTCTTTTTTGCATTTTGATTTTATTTTTAAGACAATTAGTTACATTTTCATACTAAACTCTCATTTAAAATTATGGTCATATATTGTAATATGGCCACATTTTCAAAATCAAAAATAAAAATATTTATATATGACCTGTGTGACCTTTTAATTTATTTATTTTATTTATTCTTTTTTGCATTTTGTTATTTTTAAAACGATGATAAGAAAATCATATTTTCACACTAAATTATTTTAAATTTGCTGAAAATACTCATGTTCTTATAATGAAAATGGGAGAAAACAGCAGTGGGGTCATATTTCAGCCCAAAATCAAGACGTAAGAAATGATATTTTGCATAAAGGCATTTTAGACAATCACATTTTTACACTAAATTCTGATTTAAATTTGAAGAAAACAGCAGCATATTCTCGTAATAAAAATGGAAAAAAAAGAAAACATCATTATGTTCATATTTCACCCAAAAATCAAAAGACAAAAATAAATAATATTTTGCATAAAACAATGAAGCCTAATTTAGGACCAATAGGATTTTTGTTTTTTGTTTTCATTTTCACACTAAATTTTCATTCAAATTTGCAGAAAACACCATCTCATTCACATATTTTTTTTTTCTTCAAGTAAAACAATTTCTTTAGCAAAAAATGTTTAATGAAATAAAATAAATACAGTGGAATCAGTTTTAGCTGTGTTTTTAAGTTCTGCTGTTTTAACGGAGTAGAGAAACGGTTATAATCTTTCCTCTGCTCTCATTTCATTGCATTAAATATACAGTTTTTACTCATATTATTGGAAAAAAATAGAGAAAACAAAACCGTTTTCACTCCAAAATGTTTATTTTAGCAATTTAAGAGAGAAATAATAGACAAAATATCACTGAAATGCTTTAAAAACAAAAATTTTATACACTCTGGTCCAAGAAAACACTTCAAATGTGAGCCGAGAGAATATTGATGAAGTATGAAATACAGTCACAGCATCATCACTGCATTAAATAAACATCCTACACTCAGCTCATATCACACTGTTCACTGAACACAACACACACAGAACGTCTTAAAACATCACCAATTACAACCTACATCAGCAGTTCATCACTCACTCGTCCTCACGCTGTCTCACACACACACACACACACACACTCACTCACTCACACACACACACACACACACACACTCACTCACTCACACACACACACAGAGCACTTTATTTCTACAAACATGAGAAGTTTCGCAGGATGTTCAGAAGATGTGGAATATTGCACTCATATTAATAACACTTTCATGGTGCTTCTTACGGCATTTTGGAGCCGATACACTTTCACTGTGTAAAAAAAAAAAGCATTTAACAATTAATTTCTTATATTCCAAATTATTATTATTATTCAAATTAATTAATTTCTTATGTATTAATTTATTTTTATTAATCTAATTGAGAATTTAATAATTTTTTATTATTCTAATTAATTTCTTATTTTAAATTCTTAATCTAATTATTCATTTCTTATTATTTTAATTACTTTCCTTATTAATTAATTTCTTATTAATGATGTCTTATTCCTGATCATTCATTTCTTATTATTCTGATTTTGTATTAATCAAATTATTTTCTTTTTATTGCTTTCTAAATATTAGTATAATACATTTCCTATTAATTATTTTCTAATGAATAAATTCTTCTTATTCTAATTGATCATTTCTAATTCCGATGTCTTATTATTAAACTTCATGAACATTCAGCTGAACATCGTTCGAGTGAATAAGTCTAATGACGCAGGTGAGAATCATCATTAGGATGAATAACCGATGACAGATTTACAGTCCAGTGTGAGTCACACACACACACACACACACACACACACACACACACACACCTGTGCAGTTCAGAGCCGTGTGTCTGAGTCCGAGGGTCAGTTCTTTGGTTCTCTGATGAAAGCGTGTGCTGTGGATCTAGAGCACGATGATCTCTCCGCTGCAGCGCTCGCAGCAGTTGAAGGTGATGTTCTCGTAGCGCGTGTACGGATGAAAGCGGCCGATGCTCTTCTTGCCGGGCAGGAACGGGGAGTGAAGCGGCTCGCACGCGGACGCAGCCGGCTCCTTCTCAGAGCAAGAGATGGGGTCCAGACTCCGCAGCACCTGCAGAAACAGATCGACAGGCTTTCAGTGATGAACCACGTCCAGGGAATGCTCTCTCAGTACACAGAATTATTACTAAAATAATTATTACATTATTTTAATTAAATATGTATTCATTTACATAAATTACCATCCATTCATAACTACTGCTTATTTTTCAAATTGCTATTATTAATTTCTTAGGATTTGTATTATTCATATTATTAATCAAATTATTGATTCAAATATTTTTTTTAAAAATTCAAATTATTCATCTAAATTAATATTGTTAATTTATATATCTCATTACTCTGCTTGGAAATGTATTTTTAAAAAATTAATTAATTTGTTTTTTTATTTAATTTTGTAATTATTAATCCAATGACGCATTTCTTAATTATTTTCTAATTATTAATTTATTTTTAAAATTTATTTTCATATTATTCTAACCTGTTAATGTAGGTATTCACATTTTATTAATTATTTCTAATCATTAACTTATTCTGATTTTCAATCTAATTCATTTTCATTATTAATTTCTTATTGCAATAACTATTAATGTCCTCTTATTAATTAATTACTGTTTAACTATTAATTTCTTCTTATTGGTCTAATTAACTGCTTCTCCGCGCACCTTCTCGGCCATCTTCTCGGCCGGCGTGTTGCAGAGCTCGGACCGCTCGGACCGCTCTGACCGCGGGCTCTTCTTCGTGTTTCCCAGCAGGTGTGCGTTGATGGCGTCTGCCAGCTTGTGATTGGCTGTGGCCAGTTCTCCGGTGCTAAGCGGCTGTGCGCTGGGATAATACGTCTGCTGCCGACCCCACTGCAGAGACACCAGCAGCTGCTCCAGAGACCTGCAGACATCAGTGACACCAGCAGATATCACACAAAACATCAACAACACACTAAACCACCTACAATACACGTCACGGGAAAAGAACAGCTTTATCAGCTGAATGAACTCTTAGACTGATCTGATCAGCAGTGAGATTTTTATATTGCTTTAAGCAAAAGCAAGTTATTTTAGTATTAATGAGACGCTAAAGGCAAAACCAGTGTTTTGTTTTTTGCTCAGTTTTTTTGTTGTTGATGAGAGCAAAAGAAACCATGCAAAATGCAAATTTCCGTGTTTGTTTTAACTGCACTTTTCTCTATTTGCGTCTGTAGATTTGAATCTTTAAAGAGTTTACTCCTCTCGATATTCTGACCGTTTGTTCATTTTCATTCACACTGGTTTATCCTCCTAAAAACATGTTTGTGTTCTGTGTGTTGACAGTATTTTCTGATTTATGGAGTGATAAAAACAGAAATCCAGAATCGCCTCTGGAGAAACCTTTTAATATGACGACAAAAAAAATCTGAGAATTATGAACCTGACTTTATCCAGCGCTCAGATTTCTGTGCTGGAAATGTATGCAAATGACTGCATATGTAATTAGATGATGCCTCATTTACATATTTCAACAGATCATTTCTGAAAACCTGTAATACAAAAAAAAATGCTTGCAGTTCTTAATGTAATCAATCAACTGGTGATTTATATTAGTTACCTTTTACCCTATTCACCTGGAGTATCTTGCCTTAATATGCTATTATATTTTTTTCTGTTTTTGTCAATTTAATTATTATTTTTTTTTTTTAAATGTCTTTAATATTTTTATTATCTTTTTCCATTTTAGTTTTCCTTTTTTTTAGCACTTCAACTTCAACTTAAATAAGAAATGTTGCCTTGGCAACTAACTTTTTTTATACTTTAGATATATTTGAAGCAAGCAGATGTTTTTGTCACCTGTGCGTGTGCATCATGTCTCTGGAGAACTCGTCTCTCTCTCGAAGCAGATCCTGAATGGCACACTGAGCGTCTCTGGTCTGCCGCTGTAGAGCCGCTCTAGCATTGGTCAGTTCCTCTGCCATCACGCTACACACACACACACACACACGTCAGCATCTTCAAACACACAACACGAGCAAAGCTAAACACTTCACATTTCACATTCATGTGAAAGGATCATGAATATATTTGCTCCTAACACTCATGAGGCTGAGAGATAATTGTTGTTTATAAAGAGATAAAAACACCACATTAAAAATAACAAAAAAATAATGAAAAAGTGTTGGCCCCCTTCCTGATTTTAAATTTTTTTGCATATTTGTCACACTTAAAAGATTCAGATCATCAAACTAATTTTAATATTACACAAAGATAATGCAAGTAAATACAAAATGCAGTTTTTAAATGATGATTTCATTTATTAAGGGAAAAAAGCTGTCCAAACCTGCTTGGCCCTACATGAAAAAATAATCGCCCCCCTTCAATTAAATCATGAAATAACTGTGATTAACCACATTACTTTAGAAAGCTGAGTTAAATTTCATGAGCCAAACCCAGACCTGATTACTGCCAGACCTGCTGAATCAACAGAACCCGTCTGACAAAGTGAAGCGTGTTTAAAGAGCAGCACATCATTCCGCGATCTTAAGAAATTCATAAACAGATGAGAAACAAAATAGTTGACATGTATCAGTCTGGAAAGGGTTATAAAGCCATTTCTAAGGCTTTGGGACTCCAGCAAACCACGGTCAGAGCCATTATCCACAAATGGAGAAAACTAACAGTGGTGAATCTTCCCAGGAGTGGCCGGCCTACCAACATTACTCCAAGAGCACAAAGACGACTCGTCCAGGAGCTCATAAAACAACCCAGAACAACATCTAAAGAACTGCAGGCCTCACTCGCCTCAATTAAGGTCAGTGTTCATGATTCAACAATAAGAAAGAGCCTGGGCAGAAACAGCATCCATGGGAGAGTTCAGAGGCAGAAGCCATTGCTGACCAAAAAGAACACAAAGGCTCGTCTCACATTTGCCAAAAAATATCTTGATTATCCCCAAGACTTTTGGGCAAATATTCTGTGGACTGATGCGACAAAAGTTACATCCCGTTACATCTGGCGTAAAACCAACACAGCATTTCATAAAAAGAGCATCATAGCAGCAGTCAGACATGGTGGAGGTGGTGTGATGATCTGAGCTTCAGAACCTGGAGGACTTGCCATAATTGATGGAACCATGAATTCTGCATCTATCAGAAAATCCTGAAGGAGAACGTCCGGCCGTCAGTTTGTGACCTCAAGCTCAAGTGCACTTGGGTTCTGCAGCAGGACAATGATCCCAAACACAGCAGCAAGTCCACCTCTGAATGTCTCAAGAAAAACTAAATGAAGGTTTTGGAGCGGCCAAATCAAAGTCTGGACTTAAATCCAATTGAAATGCTGTGGCCTTAAACAGTCCATTCATGCTGGAAAACCCTCCAATGTGGCTGAATTAAAACAATTCTGCAAAGAAGAGTGGGCCAGAATCCCTCCACAGCGATGTGAAAGACTCAGTGCCAGTTATCACAAACGCTTGATTGCAGTTGTTGCTGCTGAGGGCGGCACAACCAGTTATTAGGTTTAGGGGGCAAGCACTTTTTCACACCATGTGGGGTCATGTGGGTTTGGATTTTGTTTTCCCTTCATAATAAAAAAAACTTCATTTAAAAACTGCATGTTGTGTTATCTTTGATTAATATTTAAATTTGTTTAATGATCTGAAACATTAAAGTGTGACACATGCAAAAAAAATTAAAAAAATCAGGAAGGGGGCCAACATTTTTTCACACCACTGTATAAACTGTAGCTAATATTAATGTGAAAGTATGGCGTGTTTGTCACCGGCTGGCGAGGAACTTGCTCCTCCAGACGTCGCACTGGATGCTCATGCGCTCCAGCTGCTCGGCCGTGTGCGACAGACTGCGTCCCAAAGCCTCGTTCTCCAGGATCAGGTGGTTCTTCTCCCGCGCCAGACGCTCAAAGTGATACTGAAGATCATCGCCTACAGACGCCACCAGCAGCTTCTTCAGCTCACGGTTCACCTGAGGACACAGTAAACCGGATTAAACCAGACCAGACCAACAGCCACAAGACTGGGCTCAGTAAGATGCTTTTATTCATCAAGGATGCATTCAGTTGATCAAGAGTGACCGTAAAGACATTTATAATGTTACAGAAGGTTTGATATTGAATGTTTTTAACATTGATAATAATCAGAAATGTTTGTTGAGCAGTAAATCAGTATATTAGAATGATTTCTGAAGACTGGAGTAATGATGCTGAAAATACAGCTGCGCATCACAGAAATAAATTACAGATTAACAGATACTCACATAGAAAACAGCTATTCTAAAGTGTAATAATATTTCACAATTGTACTGTATTTTTGATCAAATAAATGCTGCTTTGTTAGAAGAGACTTACTTCAAAAACATTTTTTAAATGGCTAGTGGAAGCTTATAATTTCTCTCTAGTATTAATAAAGTATATATCAATCAATCAATCATTTAATCATGAATTAGCGATTATCAATAAAACATTAAGATTTATGTCACAATTGTGAATTATGACATTATTTTGATGACATTTTCCCCAAATTCCCATTACTCTAATAAATAATGCTTTAATTTTTATATTCAAGTCAGTATAAATTTTGCCATTTTAAATTACAGTAACACAACATTACAGTCTTTACTGTATTTTTGATCAAATAAATCCAATCTTAGTCAGCAGAAGAGACTCTTTCAAAAACATTAAAACCAACACCAACCAATTTAGATGACGTTACAGAAGAAACTGAATCTCCTTCACAATCTAATGCATCCACTGTGTGTATACAGTCAGAAATGCATGTGTTAAGCTGCTCTCTATCGATTATTATTTATTACAGTCTGACCTCGGTCTGGACCCTCAGCTGGTTGCTCAGCCCTTCTTTATCCTGCAGCAGGCGGCGCTCTGAGTTCTGCAGCTTGTCCAGTGTGCTTCTGTAGTCCAGCGACTCTGGCGATGGGGGACGCTCGTCCCTGTGCTGCGGGGACCCTCGCTCCTCGGCGTGGGGCCCCGGGCGAGGGCTCCGGCTGATAGCGGCCCGCGGGACCAGGATCCTCACAGCCTCCAGCTCCATACAGGTGTCTCTGCTCACCTTGCCCAGGTGCAGGACTCCCACTGACGCTCTCGGACTGGGCTTCGGAGAGCCCAGCATCTTCAGGAGCGGGGCCTCCACCGAGAGCTCAGGGGCCACTGGGGGCTTATCCGTCTCCATGCCATCGCCAGGGCCCCGAACGGCCACCGCAGACACATCTAAAACACATCAGAGAGATTTACTGCAATCTGCATGAGTGTGACTTTCAGACCGGACTGCATTTCATCAGATGAACTCACCTTTGATGATCACTTGAGTGGACATGACTGCGGTCAGTCTAGATCACTCCTCTACTGCCTGCAAACGCAAGCACATTTTAATGTAATGAAACAGCTTTGCATTTATTTTATACAAAATAAATTTAAATACATTTTATGATACAACAGATGACTCTTAAAACAGCTATTATATTGTATTGTATATTTAATGCACATTACTTTACGTAATAAAGTTGCAACCATCTAGGTGACTACTGCTTTAAAAAAACAACAATCACAATAAACATCGTATTTTCTGCAAATGTTTAATCTGTACTTTTTATTAAATTATTATGACGCAACAATCAAGAATAATCCTGCACAGAAAAATATTTTAATAAACAAATTTGATATTTTATGCAAATATATCAACATTTTATAATGTTTATTATATAACAGTCTAGGTGACTCCTGCACAGAAAAATAACATTAAAAATAAATAATATTTTTTAAACAATTTACTTCTTTTTTTTTTTTTTTTGTGGTGCATTTCAGTCTAGATGACTCCTGTACAAAAGAAAACAATTTTTACATTTTATCCAAATTTATACAACATTTAATATATTTTATGATGCAACAGTCTACTTATAAACTTATAAAATTGATCCAACAGTCTAGACACTCCTGCACAAAAAATATATATATATATTTTAATAAACAAATTTTAGATTTTATGGAAATAGAAAAGAACATTTTAATTAAAAATATATATGTTGCAGCAGCCTAAATAACTAAAAAGTATACATCTATTTTTAATGAAATTCAAGGACGCAACAGCATTAATACATTGACTATTTTTTCATTCACTAGCTGTCTACTGTAAGTCCTCGGTGTGACTGTAACAAATCAACAGACCAGTACAAACATGTAACGCTTAATCAAGCAGGATTAATCAAGTTAAGCAGGTTTATTGTCCTGACTGGACTGGACTCATCATTACTGTATAACACGGGCGCAGTCGAGCTATCAAAGCCATAATGAACGATGTTTACATTAGTTAGTCGACACAACCAGTTAACTTACCAGCGGAGTAAACAGAGAAACCTTAAGACTGTTTTTTCAAAACATAAACACGTGTAGATAAGCAGAGTTTGGACCTTTGCGCTGTTTATCTGTGTTTGTTTATCTGTGTTTGTTTATCTGGTTTACGGTTAGTTTGCGTAACGCAGGAATCACGCGCTTCTAGATCATTAAACCGCTGGCGTCATGTTAAAGGGAAAATCTTACAAAACACGACGATATTAATGAACTTAATAAACGACGAATATTAGTGCTTCATTTTGCCACGTACCTCAGAGCGTCGAGCTCACAGGATTCATGTTGGAGCCGGAAACAGCTGATAGCGGCGGAAGTGACGTGCGGCGGAACTAATGTGTACGGCGCGTGTTTCCGGGGAATCGCTAACGGACGCGTTACTGGATGTTATGGTTCTGATGCTGTGTGAGATTTTCGTAAAATATCATTATTTAAACAACGATTCTTAAGCCTGTATGAACAGTAAACAAGCTTATTAGAAACAGCGATACGAAGAAACGTTACTGGGTTAATTTGAATCAGAAATAACAGATGTATTATCTCTATTGTTGTTGTATTTCTGTATATTTCTGCTCGAGTTTCCTGTTTAAAGTTTAAGATTCGCATCTCTGTCGTGTACATAACAGAAATACCGGAGAATTAATAAATATCGGTAAATCATAAATATTACATAAAATGTAAATTGTGAGAGTATTCGTAATTTCGAAACATACCAAGTCAACATTATGAGACACAAAAGATTAAATTATAACATATGTCATAATAACGACGTAAAGTTATGACAAAAATGGGCTTTTATCTCATAATTATGACTTTAATGTCGCATTATTTAATAATTACAACTCGTAATTTGCAACATACAGTTCTCATAATTCTTTCTCATCATTTTGACTTTTTATTTCATAAATTTGAGGGGGTTTTTGTCATAATTTGGACTCATTATTTAGACTTTTTCATAATTGTGATTTTTTTTTTTTTTTTTTTATCTCATATTTCATAATTTTTATCTCATAATTGACTTTTTATCTCATGTTACATTTTCTCATAATTGTGCATTTCTGTCATAATTTAGATTTTTATCTCATAATTATTTTTTTATTTCATAGTTGAGACTTTTATCTCATAGGTTACTTTTTGTCTCATTTTAACGTTTATAATTTAGACTTTTTATATCATAATATATATAGATTTTGTCTCATAATTTACTTTTTAATCTCATAAATGTGGCTTTTCTAATAATTTTAATGTTTTCGTTTTTTCGACTTTATCTCTTTAATATTGACTTTTTGTCCTTTAAATCTGATAATTATGATTCCCCAAAGCATGTCCTGGTTCTGCTGGAGTGAGCTGGTGATGTGTTTCTGCAGATGTGAGCAGGCGTGATGGGAGTTCATGGACTGTGGAAGCTCTTGGAAAGCACCGGAAAACCCATCAATCCGGAAACACTGGAGGGGAAGATCTTAGCTGTCGGTATCCTTTCCTGCGGGATTATCTCATTGTTTTCATGGCAATTAAACTCAGTTCCCCCCAGATTCCCGTTGTTGTACCGCAGTAATGAAGATCATTCTGTAAGTGTAAGTTGTCTGTTTGGACCCGTGACTCTCCGTCACAGACATCAGTATCTGGCTGAATCAGGCGGTCAAAGGAGTGCGGGATCGCGATGGGAACGCGGTGCAGAACGCTCATCTCCTCACGCTCTTCCATCGCCTCTGTAAGCTGCTGTTCTTCCGCATCAGACCCGTGTTTGTGTACGACGGAGACGCGCCGCTGCTCAAGAAACAGACGCTGGTGAGCTCCAGCAGCTTCATGTGTGCATCTACACTACCAGATTTCTTAAAGAAGTCTCTTCTGCTCAGCAAGCCTGCATTTATTTGATCCAAAGTACAGCAAAAACAGTAAAATATTTTACTATTTAAAATAACTGCTTTCTATTTGAATATATTTTAAACTGTAATTTATTTCTGTGATGCGCAGCTGTATTTTCAGCATCATTACTGCAGTCTTCAGTGTCACATGATCTTCAGAAATAATCATAATAATATACTGATTTGCAGCTTGAGAAACATTTATTATTATTATTATGTTGAAAACAGCCGAGTAGAATTTTTTCAGGTTTCTTTGATGAATAAAAAGTTCAGAAGAACAGCATTTATCTGAAATAGAAACCTTTTGTAACTTTATATATGTCTTTATCATCACTTTTGTTCAATTCAAAGCATCCTTGCTAAGTAAACGTATGAATTTCTTTCTCATATTTAAAAATAAAAAATTCAAATATACTGACTCCAAGCTTTTGAATGGTGTAGTGTATAATGTTACAAAAGCTTTTTATTTCAGATAAATGCTGATCTTTTAGATCTTTCTATTCATCAAAGAATCCTGAAAAAAATGCACTCGACTGTTTTAAATATTGATAAAATGAATAATAATAAATGTTTTTTGAGCAGGAAATCAGAATGATTTCTGAAGGATCATGTGACTGGAGTAATGATGCTAAAAATTCAGCTTTGAAATCACAGGATTAAATTACATTTTAAAATATACTCAAATAGAAAGCAGTTATTTTAAATAGTAAAAATATTTCACAATTTTGCTGTATTTTGGATCAAATAAATGCAGGCTTCTTTAAAAAAAACATTACAAATCTTACAGTTCAGAAGCCTTTGACTGGTGTCGTATGCATGTAAACCGTGAGCTGAGCGAATGATGCTTGACCTCCTGAACCTCCTCAGGCCATCAGGAGACAGCGGAGGGAGGAGATGACCCGCGAGTCCAGACAGACCAATGAGAAGCTGCTCCAGACCTTCCTGAAGAGACAGGCCATCAGAGCAGCTTTAGGAGATCAGAGGTGCGAGTCTGCGTCATGTTCAGTGACCGTATTCCTAGGGTAGGGAATCAGAAATCAGTTCCAATTCCAGAATCGGATACTTAAGGTCAGGAATCGGATGTTGTAAAATTAAAATTTAAATTCCATCTATCAATTCCTGCATGCACATATTTTTTTTTTAGTTGGTGAACAGGGGCTGTTAAAAACGTATCTGTCTTTGAATCATTCATTCAAGAGATTCGTTCAAACACACTGATTCTTCCAGTAATGAAACGAGTCAGTCTTGAGTGAGTCATTGAATCATTCATTCAAGAGATTCATTCAAACACACTGATTCATCCAGTAATGAAACGAGTCAATCTTGAGTGAGTCATTGAATCATTCATTCAAGAGATTCGTTCAAACACACTGATTCATCCAGTAATGAAACGAGTCAGTCTTGAGTGAGTCATTGAATCATTCATTCAAGAGATTCGTTCAAACACACTGATTCATCCAGTAATGAAACGAGTCAGTCTTGAGTGAGTCATTGAATCATTCATTCAAGAGATTCGTTCAAACACACTGATTCATCCAGTAATGAAACGAGTCAATCTTGAGTGAGTCATTGAATCATTCATTCAAGAGATTTGTTCAAAAACACTGATTCTTCCAGTAATGAAACGAGTCAATCTGGAGTGAGTCATTGAATCATTCATTCAAGAGATTCGTTCAAAAACACTGATTCGTCCAGTAATGAAACGAGTCAGTCTTGAGTGAGTCATTGAATCATTCCATTCAGAAATTCCATCATCTATTTTGCACACAAACAGCTCTTAATCGAGTCCAGTTTTTATGCATCCGGCTGATTTTTGTTCATGGTATTCAGCAACAATTAAATGTTTTGCAAAAAGCGCCACAGAATAAATATGTTTGATATCTGAATGTTTGACTAACTGCATTGGAATCGAAACTGAGAATCGATAAGAATCAACTGGAGTTGATCAAATTCAAACAATACCCAGCCCTAGTTACTCCACTGAATAACATGCTCAGGTCTCTTCTGCTCCTGCAGTCAGGAGGCGATGCCCAGCCTGTCGTCTGTGAGGCGAGACGATCAGGACGACATGTACGTTCTGCCTGCACTTCCTCCTGATGAGAAGACACACGAGAGCAGGTGAGAAGAACACTAATGAGACATGATGATAACGAAGGAACGTGCTTTCATGCGTGTCTTTAAATAAATGCTGCTGCAGTTCAGAGGAGGAAAGAGACGCGGACGAATCACTGCAGGCCTGCAGCAGACTCCAGGTGAGATCCGCCACATTTAGACGCTTTCATCCGAAGCTACTCACAAACGATGACGACAGAAGCCTTCAAAACCAACAAAAGAGCAACGACACACAAAAAACAATAATGTTAATATTTGAACGTCTTCATGCCTCATAGCTGCTTTCAGCAGATTAGAGACGGACGATAATATAATTACATTTTGTGACAATATAAACAGTCAAGCATCTGAGATTTGATATGTACAGTAGTGTATATAGCTGTATTTGAGGATCCTGCATGAAGTTCTGCTGTACTCTGATCTCTGTCTTAGTTTAGTCACATAAGACAAATTCATGCTTTTGTTAATCATTAACATGACATCATAATTGAGAGATAAAAATGATGACATAAAAAGTTTAAATTATTACATAAAAAATAATGACCACATACTATGTCAACGTATAATGAAAAAGTCAAATTATAGCAAAAAGTCAAAATTATGATTTCAGAATTATGATTTTTTTTATCTCAAATTTTTGATTTTCTCATAATTATGACTTATCTCAAGTATGATTATTTCATCTTAAAATTTGTATTTTTTTCTAATAATTATGATTTTTTAAAATCTCATCAGTTTGACTTTTCCTCATAATTATGACTTCTTAATCTCATAATTTAGATTTTTCCCTCATAATTATGATTTCTTAATCTCATAATTATGACTTTAAATATCATAATTATGACTTCTAAAGTAATCATTTTGATGGTTTCCTCATAATTATGATTTTTCCCTCATAATTATGACTTCTTAATCTCATTATTTTGAACTTTCCCTCATAATTTTGACTTTTTTTCATCATTTTTACTTTAAAACTCCTAATTATTATGACTTCTTTATCTCATAATTATGACTTCTAAACTAATCATTTTGATGGTTTCCTCATAATTATGACTTTTATCTCATAATTATTACTTCTTAATCTCATAATTTAAATTCCCCCCCCCTCATAATTATGATTTCTTAATCTCATAATTATGACTTTAAATATCATAATTCTGACTTCTAAACTAATCATTTTGATGTTTTCCTCATAATTATGACTTCTTAATTTCACTGTTTTGAATTTTTCCTCATCATTTAGATTTTTTTAATCTCATAATTAACGTTTTTCTCATAATTTGGCTGTTTATCTTACATACCTGTGGCAGTATATGCCATTTTTTTAGTGACAGTAACCCAATCTCATACGTCTCTGGTATGTTTGTCTCGCTCAGGAAGAGGTCTATGACAACCCAAACTCTGTAGACATCAACTCTGAGGAGTTTTCCCTCATGCCACCGGAGATCCAACACGAGATCCTGAAAGAAATGAAGGAGTTCAGCAAGAGGCGACGCACGCTGTTCCAGAAGCCCCCAGAGGTGCTCGAGTTAATGCAGTCAGCGCAGCATTGCTGATGTTTTCCTCTCGCTGTGTTGTTAAACTCTTGATGCTGGTGTGTCAGAGGTCCGGCGAGTTCTCTCGGTATCAGCTGGCGGGTCTCCTGCAGAGGAACAGTCTGAACCAGCGTCTGGAGGGGGTGGAGCAGGAGATGAACCGGCACAGCTCTGGAGCAGCGGATGCCAGCAGAGACCAGCACACAGAGATCCGCCGTCTGGTGTCCGAGGAGGCCTCACACTACATCCTCATTAAAGGTCAGCAAAACACAGAGCTGCTGTAAATACTGTGGCTTTTAGTTCAAATGTGTATGAACATAAATATAAAATTATGGACTTCTCAATCTCATCATTTTGATGTTTTCCTCATAATTATGATTTTATACAATTTGTGGCTTTTAGTTCATAAGTGTAGTTTTTGATGCATTTATTTCAATGCATTCTAAAATACAGTAAAAATTGTGAAATATTATTGCAATTTAAAACAGCTGTTTTCTATGTGAATATCTGAATATCTCTAATTTATTTCTGCGACGCAGCGCTGAATTTTCAGCATCACATGATCTTCAGAAATCATTCTAATATGCTGATTTGCTGCTCGAGAAACATTTCTGATTATTATCAATGTTGAACACAGGTTTTGTGGAAACCGTGACACATTTTATTTTTCATGATTCACAGATGAATAGAAAGTTCAAAAGAACAGCAAATCATTTTTTATTAATAGAATTTCTTGTAACATTATAAATGTCTTTACTGTCACTTTTGATCGATTTAATGTGTCCTTGATTAATTAAAGTATTAATAAAATCATCTGCTGGTGGCACAGAAATACAGCTTGAAGTAGGGATTCCCAAAGTTTTTAAACTAAAAATATTATTTCAGTAATGTTCACAGTTCTCTGATGCAGCTAAACAAATCAAATATTTCATAGGTTTTTTTAAATAAGGGTTTTATTAAAGGGTTAAATTGTTAATTTTAATTTTACATTTTTATGGTTTATATTTACAATTTTTAGTACATATTTTGATTTTAGAATTATTTATTAATTTTTTATGTGTCATGTTTTACTTTGGATTGCTTTTTAAAATTTATTTTGGTCGTTTTTATTTTTAGAATTATTTATTTTAATTTTTCCATTTTTAAAATTGAACAACTCTGACACATTTTAGAAGTTTTGGTCAATTTAATGCATCCTTGATGAATAAAAGTATTAATTTCTTTAGTAAAGTATAACCAAATAAGCCTGTAGCATTTAGTCTTTGTGTTACCGTGTTCTTCAGGGTCCCAGAAGAAGGCCGGCGCTCCGGACGGTCAGTCGGCTCCAGCGCTGTGGTCCAGCTCTCCGTGGGAACGCAAAGGGAGGCCTAAAGGGAGGCCTGAGCCCTTGTGGCGGCCCGTGACTGAGGAAGATGAGAACAAGCCTTCCTCCTCCTCGTCCTGTGCTGAGGAGCCGCTCTCGCCTCGAACCCTACAGGCCATCCAGAGCGCCGTGACAGATCCCGCAGACGGACGCAAGCGCAGAACATACGTCATCAGCAGCAGCTCCGAGGACGAGGACGAGGACGAAGCGGCGGTTCCTGACAGGAGCCTCGTGTCCGAGGTCAGTGCAGGAGGAGGTGTTTCTCCCAGGACTCTGCAGGCCATACAAGAAGCTCTGGGAGAAGAAGCCGTGGAGCCGAGGAGCAGCTCTGATGGAGAGGACCCTGGAGTCGGTGTCTCCTCGCAGTCCAGAACGCCTCTGATTCTCACATCTGCTGGGTCTGAAAGCCAGGAGGAGACACGTGAGCCTGCGGTAAATCCTCTTCTGATGCAAAGACCCGCGAGCGCTTCCTCTGAGCGCAAACCTGTGAGTGCAGACCGAACGGATCCGACGGAGGAAAATAAAGTGAAGAGTGAAGATGAGGAGGAAAGCAGCTCGGAAGGTACAAATGCACACAGACTTCCTGTTTGTGCTTCTGGCTTTAAGTAGTGATTTACAAACCTTTGGGCTAAAGTATTTTCTTCATATTTCAATAACTTAATAACACATTTGCAGGTTTATGGTTTTCTAATGCCAGTTAATGGTCATGTAACGTAGCTAAATTACTAAAATATTTAATCATTTATTATGTTTTAATTTTTTTTTAAATTTATTTTAATTTTACATTTTTATGATTTTCATTTTTATTTCAAATTATGATTAATTTATTTTTTACATTTTTATTTAAAATATATTATATTTATATTTTGATTTATGTTTTAAACGATTTATTAACATTATTTAATTTTAGTATGTGTAATTTTAAAATTTTGATTGTTCACATTTTAAAATGTTATGATTTACTTAATTTTTGGTGTATTTAGATTTTTTTTAGAATTGTTTATCTATATATTTATGATTTAACAATGAATACAATTTAGTGTTTTATATTGATTTATTTTAAAATAATAAATTACAATTTTTATCATTTAAATTTAGTATGTTTTATTTTATTAGAATTATTTATTTATTTTTTATAATTTATTTAACATTTAGTATGTTTTATTTTGATTATTATTATAATCAATTATTTATTATTATTAAGTTTTGATTATTTTTAATTTAGAATTATTTGTTTACATTTTTATGAAAAAATTTTTTTAGAAAGTGTTTTTTTATTTATTTTAAAATGACGTATTAAAATTTTATAATTTAAGCAATTTTGAGTATATGTTTTATTCTAATTTTTAAAACTTTTCATCAACAGCTTAAAGTATGTTTAATGTTTTTTTCAGGAAAACAGAAACCTGTGATCATCTGATTCATATCTGTTCATTTGTTCTCTGCAGAGAGTTTTATCGAGGTGTCTGATGCGGAGGAACCGTCTGAAACAGAGGAATCTCACGTCAAAGCAGAAGAAGCAGCCGATAAAAGCACCTCAGAAGAGGAAGAGGAGGAGAGAACAGAGGAAGAGGAGAGCAGAGAGGAAGAGTCCGGCGTCCAGAGCCCAGATGAGAGCGAAGAAGTCAGCGAGTCTGTAAATGAAGCTCCTGCTGCGAGCGAGTGGGATCACATCGACACGGTACGCCTCACACTGAATCTGCGTTATATGTGACCCTGAAGGGTCAATTTTGTGAAACTGAGCTGAATAAATAATCTTTCCATTGATGTATGGTTTGTTGGACAATATTTGTCTGAGATACAACTATTTGAAAATCTGGAATCTGAGGGAGCAAAAAAATCTAAATATTGAGAAAATCACCTTTAAA
>CM071938.1:887500-917500 GCA_036784905.1 Acrossocheilus fasciatus | reverse complement strand
TGATGGATTTACTTGAATAATCAGAATTATTACAATCAAATCAAAATTTTAGAATAATTATGATTTTTAAAAGTCTCTTTTGCTCACCGAGGCTGTACTTATTTGATCAAAGATACAATAAAAACTGTGAAATATTATTACAATTTAAAATAGCTGTTTTCTATTTTAATTAAATGTAATTTATTGCCATTTATTTAAAATAGAATCTTTTGTAACGTTATAAATATTATTTACTGCCACTTCTGATCAATTATATGTTTAAGTAATGCTTAATTTTAAGTATTAATATTATTTAATTTTTTTTCCTGTGCATTTGATGGTATTTTGTTTAAATAATTATGCCTTTTGTTATTATTTCATTTGTTATTAGTTATTAAAATACATCAGTATATTAGTTTTTACTTCACTTTGTGGAAAAGCTACTAGTAATGAACTCTGATTAATCATGTGTGTTTTACACCTGTGTTATTACAGTTATATCAGTGCATATAACTGATACAGGTGCAAAATAGACTTTATTACTATTGATGGATTATTAATATTGTCAGTTTTTTACTAGTTCAGACCTGTTATGTGTGTGTGTGTGTGTGTGTGTGTGTGTGTGTGTGTGTGTGTGTGTGTGTGTGTGTGTGTGTGTGTGTGTGTGTGTGTAGTGAATGGTGGACTGAAGCGCAGGAGAATAAGAAACTGGCCTCCAACCCTAGAGACACAAAGGTGAAGAAGAAACTGAGGAATCTCCAGCTTCATCCTGGTTTCCCGAACCCTGCTGTGGCTCAGGCTTACCTGGAGCCCACCGTCGACCAATCAGACGCCTCGTTCAGCTGGGGCCGCCCACACCTGGAGCTCATCAAAGAATATCCTTCACCTCATTTACACTATAACAGCTGACTTTTATTATGAAAGTGTGTGAGAGAGTTCAAAGTGTGCAGAAGCAGTTCTTAACCCGTCACACGTTCTGTCAGAACCGCTTCGGATGGAGCAGCAGGAAGACTGAAGAAACGCTGCAGCCGGTGCTCAAACAGCTCCAGACGCAGCAGGTCAACCAGCTAAAGCTACTCAAAATCATTTACATGTATTCAGTGCTGTCAAATGATTCATCACGATTAATCACGTCCAAAATAAGTTTTTGTTCACATAATATATGTGTGTACTGTGTATATATAAATACACACAAATACAGTATATATTTTGAAAATATTTACATGTATATATTTATATTCTTATATTTTATATTATATATAAATATATTATTATATTTATAAACATAACATTTTTCTTTAATATATGCATGCATGTGTTTGTATTTATATATATATACTTAATAAATAAACACAGTACACATACATATATTATGTAAACAAAACCTTTTATTTTGGATGAGATTAAATGTGTGTACGGGATGGAAAACTTTTAGAAATCTTGCCTTGAGAACTCAATGAAATACGTTTAACTAAAGCTGAAATAAAAAAATTAATTAAAACTGTATAGAAATGTTTAAAAATGACATAAAATTACTAAATTGAAATTAAAATAAAACTGACAGTATAAAAATAAATAATACTAAAATAACACTGATTTTTTTTAATTCCTTACACTAAAAATCAAAGGTTTGGATTTTCAATATTTGTGAAAGATGTCTCTTCTGCTCAGCAAAGCTGTATTTATTTGATCAAAAATACTGAGAAAATTATTAAATATATTTTCCAATTTAAAACAGCTGTTTTCTATGTGAATATGTGTTAAACTGTAATGTATTTCTGTGATGCGCAGCTGTATTTTCAGCATCATTACTGCAGTCTTCAGTGTCACATGATCTTCAGAAATCATTATAATATACTGATTTACTGCTCAACAAACATTTCTGATTATTATCAATGTTGAAAACAGCTGCGCTGCACAATATTTTTATGGAAACTGATGCATTTTATTTTTCAGGATTCACAGATGAACAGAAAGTTCAAAAGAACAGCATTTATTTGAAACAGAAATCTTTTGTGACGTTATAAATGTCTTCACTCTCACTTTTGATCAATTTAATGTGTCCCTGATGAATAAAAATGTTCATTTCTTCTTTTTTAATTCAGTTTAATTAATCACAGGAATAAATTACATTTTAAAATCTATTACAATAGATTTTATATATTTTTGATCAAATAATGTCAGCGTTGGTGAGCAGAAGAAGTTTTCTATATGTGACCCTTGACCATAATATACCATAAAATACCAGTCATAAGGGTCAATTTTTTTTAAATGAAATCAAATTAAATTAAATAATCTTTCCATTGATGTATGGTTTGTTGGACAATATTTGTCTGAGATACAACTATTGGAAAATCTGGAATCTGAGGGAGCAAAAAAATCTAAATATTGAGAAAATCTCCTTTAAAGTTGTTCAAATGAAGTTCTTAGCAATGCATATTACTAATCAGAAATGAAGTTTTGATATATTTACAGTAGGAAATGTACAAAATATCTTCATGGAACATGATCTTTACTTAATATCCTAATGATTTTTGGCATAAAAGAGAAATGTATAATTTTGACCCATACAATGTATTGTTGTCTATTGCTGCAGATACAGCTGTGCTGCTGATGACTGCTGCTGTGCTGCAGGGACACATGTGTTTACTGTCTGGCTGTTGTCTGTCTGCAGACGCAGCTGCGCATCGATTCGTTCTTCCGTCTGGAGCAGCAGGAGCGGCAGGCGATCCGGAGCCAGCGTCTGCGCAGAGCCGTCACCTGCCTCAAGAGAAAGGAGAGAGAGGAGGAAGAGGAGGAGGAGGAAGAACCGTCTCCGTCTAAGCAGGTCAGGAGCGGGGCCCCTGGAGCCGCGGGGCCGCTCACGGGAGGATTCATAGAGCCAGTGCCTCACCTGAGCTCACCTGCAGAGACAAGGGGCGGGACCACGCTGCTGATGTCATCGAGGGCGGAGTCAAGCAGCTCCAGCTCAGAGGGTGAGGAGGAGCGTGGGCGGGGCGTCGCTATGGTTACAGCGCGTTCTGTGTTTGAGGGCAAACCGAGAGGAAGAGGGAAACGAGGAGGAAGAGGAAGGAGCAGAAACAGATGATGATGACAAACAAATTAACAGTTCACATGGGAAATGTCTAGTTTTCAGTAACGATGATGCTGTTTAATTAATATACTGTGTGATTACTTCAGAAATGCCAACATTAAATCATGAAAAATAAAGAATGACATCAATATTTCTTCACATTAGAACAGATCTGCCAACCTTTACTACTGCTATTTTTCTATTTCTATTTTTTACCAACTTTAAATTAATTTGTTTCTTCACATAAAGAACTCTAAATATATACCTGTAGCGTTTTTTCCTCTGTTGGCAAAGGAATGGCCCCGCCCTACTGCGCCTCTGATTGGCTTACCGTAATGTTCTTTCCCTCATCCAACCAATCGCGCTCCTGAAGCTTTAGACGCTGCAGGCAACTGTAGGGCTGTAAGATTCCGAAATTTTTGGAATCGATTCCGATTCCTGGTTCTGGAATCGATGGGAGTCGATTCCGAGAATCGATTCCTCTGTTGTTTTTTATTCTTTTTCGATTCTTGTTTTTTTTAGATCGAAGGAACCTAATCTCGCCATGAAGGTCGTAGAAAGTATCCTTCTCATAATATGAAGCTTTATTTGTAAAAAAAAAAAAAAAAAAAAAAAGAATAAATTTCTATACTATTTTTAAATAGTAATTTTGTCTGCTTTTTTAAAATAAATGTGCACAGTTCAGCTGAATGATGAAATTTACTTTGACTGTATATGCTTTGGATAAAATTAACAAACTATACATTGAAACAAAGTAACCAGAACATTAACAATAACACTGATTGAGCTCGAGGTTTATCTGTCAGATGCTCGGCCACTGATCTATGCTCGTGACGTTTTCTTTTAGAATTATCATTGGCTGATAGAAATAAAAATAGAATTTTAGATGGAAATAAGATCCTAAATCATGATCTATTCTGTCGTGCAGCGCTCAAAATTGTGGACAACATAAGCCAGTTCCACCGTAAAATAACCCCTGAGTCAATTTTTTTAACTGGTTCATTAAAACTATCCGAAAGAAACTTTTCGTGGAAACGAATCAGACTTCTAATCACTTTTATCGAGCGCGAGGCGAAAGGTGCTTCTCAAACGGACGGCTGCATCCTCAATGCTGATGATCTCAGTACCGACTCGTTTCCTTTCCGTTTATAATATTTTCGTGAATTTAAATGTGTGCAGCCTTCCGTTTGAGAGGCACCTATAGATAAGCTTCGTTGAACTGAAAGAAAGCTCTGAATGAGGAGTCGATTCCTCTTGACTCTCGATTCCCAACGCCTCAGAATCGAGGAATCGATTCTTTTTGGAATCGATTCCCAGCTCTAGGCAACTGTCCATATTCCCAGAGGCTACGTAAAACGTGAAGCAACGAGCTAACGAGCTAACGGCAAGTGAAGTAATTAGGCTAAGCTGGTGGTTAGATTAGCCTGTTTGTAGCTAAATGAAGTTCGCTGTAGAGCAGGACAGAATGCGTGTTTATCTGCTGTAAACTATGGTGTTCCAGTAGAAACGGTGATTACCGCGAGGCTGCTGAAGATTGTAATCGTTTTACTTTATCGTTACAGTAGTTCGCTACCCTTTGCAAAATGCTCCTCAGTCTCGACCTTAACATTTGTCTCAGATCTCAGTAAGCTATTATTATAGTTTATGAAGGTGATGTAAACTGAATAATTATATATTCTGTTATAATTATACAGTAATATTGTGTGTAGGCTATGTAACTTATATAGTTTTATTGTACATTACAAAAAAAAAATCATTTTATTCATTTCGACAACTTTACTGACGCTGCATACACGTTTTTTCAGAAACACGTCGCGTTTATCCCGTCAGCTGCTTCAGTCATTAACATCTTAACAGGCCTTTATTGTAGACTGTAGTTGTCGCTCAAACGTCTTTTAATCATATAAAGGTGTTTATCCTTGAATGGTGCATGATTTAAGAATTATTAGATACTTGGACTGGAAACAAGACAAAATAAAAATAAGAAAAGCATTTTTAGGAGTGTGTAACATTTTCTCCATATAAAGCACTTTGACTCACCATTGTGTGTGAAATATGCTGTGAATTATGTCAATTAACTTGCCCTTAGTTTTAACACACCTGTGTGTGTGTGTGTATTTTGGTTTGTGACCTTTTTCACCCCTGACAAGTTTGCACCCCTGTAAAAGTCTGAAAAACTCATGTCTACTGCTTTTTATTTGATTAATAGACCTAGAAAAGTTATATAATTGATAAAAGTCATTATATATATATATATATATAAACATAGATAGATAGATGTCTATATATATAGTGTGACCTGGAAGTCATGGAAATTAATAAATAATTTAATTTTTTTTCTTTCAATTTTTACATTTAGTGTGATTTATACATTAGATTTATTTAAAAATATTTCATTTAAAAAGTAATTAAAATGAATACATTCAAAACAATTATATGCATACCAATTTCTATAGGCTACATTCCTAAATCAAGCTCTATATTATATTTGAGTAGAAATTTCTATTTGTGAGTAAAAAAATTATATATATATATATAATTTTTATTTATTTTTTCAATTGTATAAAAAAAACAACTATAGATTAATTGGAAATAAAGATTTAGTAAACCATGAATAACATTCAGTTATGGAATTTAAAATATATATATATGATTATTTCACTTATTTATAATTATTTCTGTGTCTGTGTCTGTGTGTGTGTGTGTGTGTGTGTGTGTGTGTGTGTGTGTGTTGACCTGAGGGCAGAACAACAAAGATGCTATTTTTGCCCAAGATGTCAGATTGATGGATTATTGCTGCAGATATATAACTAATGCTGCGTAAACTCTTGGCGCGGAGTGTTTGTGTGAGTCTAAAGGTCAGAGGAGCTCAGCTGCTCATAATGTTTGATTGATATATTATTATGATCTCAGTCAAACAATCTACATTCTGCTCCAGAAGCAGATCCAGATCGTCTCTTGTGTGTGAGGGTTTCTGTTTACTCCTCTAAAATCTGACGGCTTCCCTCCACGGCTGCTGCTGCTGCTGTCAATCATCTCACACACACACACACACACACACACACACACACACACACACACACACACACACAGACAGACAGACCAATGAGGGGAAGCGAAGCACTCATATGAATTTGCTCTTATAAGGACCTTCCTTTGGCTTTCAGACGCACAAATGGAGCCGGATGAAAACAACGAGGGTGGGTGTGAATATATTGCTTTCTATAGTTTCATACGACACTAACATAGAAAATCCAGAGAGTAGATGAGAAATGTGCTTCATTCTCTGCTGGAACGTCTATAGATTAACACACACACTCACACGTGTGAAAGGAGCATCTTTGAAAATGACGAGTATCAACTTTAGAAGTCGAAATGAATGGTATATGAGCTGTTTTATTTATTATTAATTATTAAAACAATTCATAAAGTCCCCTCGTTGTCCAGCACAATATTCAAAGGCCCCCGTATGCACAGTAAAAATGATCGATACTATTTCAGTCGTTCCACATAAAAATGTCATGTTTAATTCAATGTGTTGGTCATTTCTGTATAATAGTGTTCCTCTTCTGCCCAAATACCTGTATAATAGAAACTGTTTCAAAGTAAATCTACACCAAATTCAGTGAAGAATAAGATCTTTTCTTCAGTATTTCAGCTGTAATTATGGCAAAGCTGCTCACTGAAAAAATATGATTCATTGAATTTATAAAAACAAATTTTAAGGTCAATTGTTGTTTATTTTAGCTACATTTAAATAAACAAATGTAGTTGACTAACTGAGAATGTCCATATATTAATTAATCATCATTCATTTTGTGATTCCAGAAGTTTCAAGAACTGGATGTTAAATAAAGCCAATAGCTGTAATTTGTCTTAATTTTATTTTTTAGATTAAGTTTTATTATTATTTTTTATATAAATAAAAAATAATATATTAATAATATTTTAATACATTTAATTAATCATTTCATTTGAGGATTGGCATTTTTGCAGCTGTTGAAATATCTAAAAAAAACTGTTAAATCCCTTATTTGTGTGGTTTTGTTATTTAATAAACAATAAAATCATGAAATGCATATAATAATACAGTTGGTTACAGTGTTGCACATTTCATACTTAATTAACCTCTCGGCAGCTACTGAGGTTAGTTGTTTTTCCTTAAAATAACAGGGTTAAAAACTACTTAAGTGCACAAAATAAAAAAACATTTTACACTTTGTTTGTTTTGAATGTTGAAAACAAATGCACAAGCAACTTTCTGTTCGTTCATATCTTGATTACACAGTTATGAGCAGCTGTAACGCTGAAATTATGATGAAAAGCTTCCATCAAATTAAACAGAAACGTTTCCAAGAAACTCAACCAGCAATTAATAATTATATTATGAATTATTTATGTATTCGAATTACATATTAAAAGAATGTTATCTGAAATATTAAAACTCAATTGGCTTTATTTAACATCCAAAACTTATGGAATCACAAAATGAATCATTAATATTATAAACGCTCCTATAGTTAGAAAGTTTCAAAACAAGTCGCTTTGTCATAATTACAGCAAAGTAACAGCAAGCAACGCTGAATTAAATGTGACGTTGTAAAGTAGAAAAACTGAAATAGTATTTTCTTCTAAAATGCATTTCCATACAATTTTTGAAAAATCATTTTTATAGCATAAATGGGGCCTTTGAATATTGTGTTGGACAACGAGGGGCCTTTGAAATCTAGGAGCATAAGATAAAAACAGTAAAGGTGAGAGATCTGTGCGTGTTTGCAGACGCCGAACTGGCAGCAGCGATTATGAAGAGACACTTCCGTCCGTCGCTGATCAGAACCGAAGCGTGGGAAGGATACGAGTTCGCAGACATGGAGATCAAAATCACGGAGTCGACGGATTGTTACGGGGCCGTTCTGTGGCCCTCGGTGCGTATCGCTCTCACATCCTTCAGACCGAGGAGGAACAGCAGGGACATCGAAGCGCTAACCCTTCTCTGTTCGCAGGCCATGGTGCTGTGTCACTTCCTCGACACTCACCAAGAGGAGTATAACCTGAGGGACAAGAACATCATCGAGCTGGGCGCCGGAACCGGCCTCGTTACCATAGTAACCAGCCTCCTGGGTGAGAGCAGCCAATCAGAATGCAGGAATACTTCAAATAATATGGTTGTGTCCAAAACAAAAACAAAAACATGGCATTAGCATGGGATTGTTTTTCTTCCCCATTTCCCCAACTCCAGTAAAGCAAAAGCAGACAACAAAAACTACAATAACATACATTAAAGGCTAATAGCTTTCTTGTTGTCTGAATAAAGTATAGGCCTGATATTCCTGATATTTTAATCTCTTTTTAAGAATCAAAATCATTATATTTACGTTTATGAATATGAAATGTGATATTTAATAGTTTTAAAATTCAATTGTAATCATTTCAGTTGAAAATTACAATTATTTAGAAATAATTTTAAAAAATATTAGATTTTTTTAAAATATTTAAATTCAGCAGAAATGTATAAATGTGAAATTTAGCAAAATATTTAAATTAAAATATCTAAATTAACTAAATATTTCAAATGTATTATTATTTAGAAATATTTGAAATATTACATTTTTAAATGATTAAAATCTTGTGAAAATGTATCAACATGAAATTTAGCAAAAATAAACGTATTTAAAATTATTTAATCATTTTTAAAACATTTTTTTTAATTACTGAAATTTTGCAAACATTTATGAATATGAAATATATTATTACATTTAAATAAATTAAATTCAATATTTTTAATTACATTTAAATAACTTGAAAATGCCAAATATCACATAAAAAAATATAATATTTTTTATTTATTTAAATTTAGTGAACATTTAATATTATGAAATTTAGTGAAAACTAAAATTAATAATTATTTTAAAATATTTGTAATTTCTAATTATTTAATTTTAGCGAAAATGTATTAACATGAAATTTTTAATATTTTTAATTAATGTTTTATAATTATTAAAATTTTGCAAAAATTAAATTGCTCAAGTTTATTTAAAAAATAAATATAGTGCAAATTAAATAAACAATATAACATTCTTTAGTTTTATTTGCGGGTATATTAGTAAAAGCATACCACGCTGTTGTTCTCCACCTGCAGGTGCAAAGGTGACGTCCACAGACCTGCCGGACGTTCTGAGTAACCTGAGACACAATGTACAGCGCAACACCAGAGGCCTCTGCAGACACGAGCCGCTTGTGAGCGAGCTCAGCTGGGGCAAACAGCTGGAGGAGCGATTCCCGCGGGACACCTGTCACTTCGACTACATCATGGCCGCAGATGTGGTGTATTCGCATCCGTACCTGCAGGAGCTGATGGAGACCTTCGTGCACCTGAGCTCGGACGACACCGTCATCCTGTGGGCCATGAGGTTCCGTCTGGATCCGGAGAACAGCTTCGTGGACACCTTTGAGAAGCACTTTCACCTGGAGGAACTTTACAACCTGCCCAGCATGCGGATAAAGCTGTACCGCGCGCAAAAACGACGCGTTTGACCTGAAGGGCCCCCAATATATTAACAGAACTGTAACTGTAATATACTGCAGAAACAGAAACCGGGAGGGTTGAGATGAGTGAATTAATTAACCACAATTCATTTTGTGATTCCAGAAGTTTCAAGAATGGCTAAAGCCTAAAATAAAAACAACAGTTACTGATGGGAAAAATAAATACGATTTCAGTTCACATCATTGCATCAGTGTCTCAGCAGTGGATGCTCTGCAGTGAATGGGTGCCGTCAGAATGAGAGTCTGATAAAAACATCACAATAATCCACAGCACTCCAGTCCATCAGTTAACATCTGGAGAAGACAAAAGCTGAAACACATCCAGCATTAAGACGATTTTAATCCATAATCCATAATAACTCTTCCTCCTGTGAAAACGTGCATCTGCTGTTGTCTCTCGCATCAAAATCCATCCACATGTTTGTTTAGAGCTGTTTTGGCATCTGTGCAGATTTCTCTCCTGATTCAGACCAGAACACTTTTTCACTGAGGAAGAGTTATTATGGATTATAGACTCGTATTTGAGTTAAAAACACCTTTTGTTTGAGCTTTTGTCTTCTCCAGATGTTAACTGATGGACTGGAGTGCTGTGGATTATTGTGATGTTTTTATCAGACTCTCATTCTGACGGCACCCATTCACTGCAGAGCATCCGTTGCTGAGACACTGATGCAGACACATTTCTTTAAGTTTTCATCAATAATATGTACTAATGTAACAAAGAAGCACTGGATGGTAAATTCGACCAAAATTGGTTCAAGAGTTTAGCAGATTCCCCACAATCCACTGCAAACTCTCAAACAAACAGTTGAACCATCACATCACTTCTCCAGCAGAAATTAAAGTGCTTCACACAACATTCAGAAATCAAATTTCATGTTTACTTACATTTCTGCAATCCATGTGAATGTATAATCTTTGTAAGTCAATCAGTTGTGAGCAGTGATGTTATTTTCATGTGATCATGTTTTTCATTACATTCACTCTCTTAAGTTTTGAAGACTTTTTCATACAGAAATTTTACTTTTACAACATGAGCATTTTCAGCATTTGGAAATAAACATGAATCGTTCTGATGAAAATACTGAGTCAGGTTTCCTTCTCTAAACACAGCTTCTGAAGCTTTTCTCATTTGGTGCTTCTAGATGAAAGCAGGACTGATTTCTTGCACAGTTTCCAAGTTAAGAACAACCAGATGTGCTTATGACTAACGGCACGTAGCAAACATGTTTTGGTTCATCTGAGGATCATGTAAACTGTCTGATGATGATGTACAGAGATATTTGATCCTGGTATCATGTGCTGGAGTCTGGCAATGCCATTACATGACGCAAACACACACACACACACACCATATATAATCCACATAGATGAACCCCTGCAGAAGAGAGATCCAGAAAACATCCTAATGCAGGAAAGCCAATCATTTTAACATAATACCAAGACGATCTCTTCATGCACACATCTGCCAAACGCTGTAAATGTGGCTCGGCGTCTCTGTTATAAATATCCTCCCCTACATGGTAAAGGTGTTTAATCGCCCACTGATTCCAGAGGGTTTTGACAATCATACAAGAAACTGGAGAACATACAGAGAGGATTTAGGGCAATGAACTCATGTGTCTTCCAAAGATATAATGAGTGTTATATTGGGTTTCCCTTCTGTGGAATCCATTTAGCGCATACCAGCTGCCTAGACTCATAGAAACCAACCGGGACGGAATTAATGAGCAAAAAATAAAAGGACGAATGCCACATGTTCAGATTACACAGCACCACACACCACTAAAAATTTTACACATTTTTAATTTTTAAAAAGCCTATTTTTTACATTGTGTGCATTTTGTTTACCCTGTGAAGTACTGCAATAAATAACACATGATGCATGAATTATTGCATTTAAAAAATATTTTAATTTATCAGTATGTTATTGTATTATACTAAGTGGGAGAGGAACAATTTTCTTAAAGAAAACAATGCATTTTTGCCTTGTGTGCATTTGGGTTACAGTGCAATAAACAGCATATCATGCACAAATTCCTACATTTAAATGTATAAATATTTTTTGCATTGTGCACTTTGTTTACCCTTACAAACAGTGTAATAAACAGCATATGATGCATAAAGTCTTACATTAAATTACATTTTAATTTATCAGTATTTTTATTGTATTATAGCCTACTATTTGGTGGAGGACTGATTTTCTTAAAGAAAAATATGAATTTCTGAATTTTCTGCGTTGTGTGCATTTTGATCACCCTCAAAAGCAGTGTAATAAACAGCATAAAGTCTTACATTTAAATACATTTTAATTCGTCGATATTTTTATTGCATAATACTAATTGGGAGAGGAACAATTTTCTCAAAGAAAACAATGCATTTTTGCATTGTGTGCATTTGGTTTACCCTTAAAAGCAGTGCAATAAACAGCATATTATGCACAAATTCCTACATTTAAATTTATCAGGGTTTTTTTTTTTTGTGCATTGCACTAATTGGGAGAAGACCAATTATCTTAAAGTAAACCATGAACTTTTAAAAAAAAAAATTGCAATGTGTGCATTTTATTTAGCTTTAAAATTCTCATTTACCATTTTTTTTTTTTAATTTGACTTACTAAATCAGTGCAATAAATTGATGCATAAATTATTACATTCAAATGTATCTACATTTTTATTGCATTTTATTGATTTTGGGGTGAAATATGATTCAAGCATGTTCTTGACAGGTTTCGTAAGATTCACCCCAAAGTAAAACACTTGTACAATTCAGTATGCGGCAAATGTTTTACTTTAAGAACAATAAGAAACATTATGTGGAGTCGTATCAATTCCTTGTGTAGCTTCCTCAAGTCAAACTAGTATTATATCAGTTTGCTAAATAAGCAGATATCAGATTCTATAATCTATAAGCTTCAATCACAATCTCTGTGCCAGCAGAAGCTCGTTCCCTATCTCCTACATCATGCTCTATTTCTCAGTGTTTGTGTGGATGTGCCTCTGCTTCATGAATCTCCAGCTAAATATAGTCATGGCAGTGTGACGCTGGAGTGTTGCGTGATGCCCGTCTATAACCTCGCTGGGCGACGGCTGAGGATGCAGTTGCAGAAGCACTGACCGGATAACTGTGAACAGGTAAAGCGGACCTCTGCAGACACACGGACTCCTCTGGAGATTAAAGCAAGGTGAAGGTACAGTGATGCGAGTGGAATGCAATGAATTCTTCTGAAGCTGCAACATGCATTTGAGGAAATACAGTAGCACTAAGCTTGGAGTAAACTTGGACTGTATAAATCCGTTGGAGTTTATCCGATTGCACCCATGCATTGCCTGCAAACTTTTACAAGCACCTTGTTTTTGAAGTCTCTCCAAATGGAAAATCCTAAAAGTCCTATTTTAAAAAGGACGTGCTGCACAGCATCACATCATGCATGTTTTTGCTACTTTGTTGAAATTGTGCACTGATTTATTTGCATATTTCATGAACTAATCTGACAAATGATGTTGCAAAAACACATTTTAACAGGTCAAGATTTTAAAAACGAGATGATTTTAAAACACAATGATCTAAATTTGTGTTTTAAATCAGTCCGTCCTGTCTGCGAGTAAATATCATCATGGATTGGTCTCAGTCTGGAAATGCAGATGCCGCGGTGGAGACGGATGCGAGCGTGAACACTGCGATAGATGATACAAATGAAGACAAAGAAAAGCATGATGGTAAGTAATTTAAAATTTCTTGGCAAATAATCTCAAAATTAGCTTCTCTTAAAGGAACAGCTCTCCCAAAAATGAAAACGTAGTCACCGTCAAGCAGGGCCGTACACAGGACTTTATAAATACCGAGGTCCCAAAATGGAGATTGGTGGGGGGTTCGGGGGCATGCTCCCCTGAGAAAATTTAGATTTTCCTGACTTACATGTGTGCATTTTAAGATGTTTTAAGGCTCATAAATTGGATAATAATATAGGTTTAAAACCAAGTCAGTGGTCAGTAGTAGCATGAATTATTTTTCAAGGTAACAGATTCTTAAACATGAGAATCAGATTAAATGTTGCAGTGAATGATCCACGCTACAAACTGGAAATAGAGAAGATATCGTTTGTTTTATGTTTATGAATTTAATAAACTCAAGTTATAATTATCCTTGTAGCCTTCAGTAAAATCAAGCGTCTAAAATGATTAAACATGAATATTATTTTTTAAATATTTTTAATTCACACTGACAGAAATATTTTCCAATAAGTTTAAACTGATTTTTATATTTTATGGGCATTTTTATGTTTATAAAGTCATTTTTTTCTACAATTGCTCATTATATTTTAAGTCAAATTCTTACGTTTAATCAGTGAATTAGAATAATAAGACATTTGAGCTGTTACCAAGCAAAGCAAACCAAAGTCTGAAGTGGTGTTTAGATGTATTTACACACGGTTTAATGCAAGACATGAATGCATTTAACTGCAATTACAAATGCATAAATAATGTTTTGATATATTAAAAATAAAACGTTAAATACTGATATTTCAAATGATTTAAAATCAAATCATGTCAAATCGCACATTGACAACAACAATTACGATATTATCGCAGACTATATATCGCACACCGCTACCGCTGAGGCATCTCAGATGAGAAGATCTGCTACCTTGGCTTTTTATCCTTGCAGCACCAAATCAGAATTAATATAAAAGGTAATTATTTTACAACTTCTGTTATTGGAAAAATACCGAGGTCCGGACCTCGGGGACCTCAATGGTGGGTACGGCCCCGGGGTCATCCAAGATGTAGATGAGTTTGTTTCTTCATCAGATTTGGAGAAATGTGTCATTCCAGCACTTGCTCAGCAATGGATCCTCTGCAGTGAATGGGTGCCGTCAGAATGAGAGTCCAAGTAATCCACAGGAAGCAATACTATGGACTCGTATTTTAACAAGCAGCAACATTTTAATGCTGGATTTGTTTCAGCTTTTGTCTTCTCCAGATGTTAACTGATGGACTGGAGTGCTGTGGATTATTGTGATGTTTTTATCAGCTGTTTGGACTCTCATTCTGACGGCACCCATTCACTGCAGAGCAAGTGATGGAATGACACTTTTCTCCAAATCTGATGAAGAAATAAACTCATCTATATCTCAGATGGCCTCAGGGTGAGCACATTTACAGCACATTTTTATTTCTGGGTGAACTATTCCTTTAAACTCTGACTGAAACACAACACTACATCTGTATAGATTTAAATGAGGAATGCATGAGTTTTTCACTTGTTATCTCGGGCAGAAGTCGTCCGTGTGCGTAAGGCATCCTGGGAGCCCAGTGTGCTTTCCACCATTGGAAAGGAGATCTATTATTTCGCCGGTCATGAGATCAGCATCTGGGAGTCTCTCGATTCATTTGGTTCTGTCATCTGGCCAGCAGTGAGACTATTACTTTATTACATATTTGAAATATATAAGCTGAAGTGTGCCATTAGTTCGGATGTTCAAAATCTTCCTGGTGTTCAATTTCATGTTTAGAGTCACTGCAAGTCAGTCAGTTAGTTCGGCTTTTTGAAACACTGTGACACTTTCACAACAATGATCTCAAGTTGCCCGAATTAAATGTCAACTTCTGACTCAACCAATCACAAGTTTGGGGCGGGGCTATTTAACTGACTGACCAATGGCAAACAGGGATGGGCACATGTAAGGAATGTTTGAGAAAGCAGAAGAGCAAATAAATGGCACACTTCACCTTTAACCATTTGTACATTGGTTCCTGATTGATATTCATAATCATGATACATTTTCTGAATTATTATTTAGGCTCTAGCTCTGTGTCGCTATCTTGAGTCCAACCAAGCGACGGTTGAGCTTGTTGACAAGGCGGTGCTAGAGATTGGCTCCGGCACAGGTCTCGTTTCCATCGTGGCCAGTCTGTTGGGTAGGTACTAAGTAGCAGTGCTGGGGAAAGTTACGTGTTACAATATTGCGTTACCCCCTAAAAAATAACTTATTACTTTACTTAGTTACATTTTATGGAAAGTAATGCGTTATGTAAATAAGCACACCTGAACCAGCCAATCAATGTCTTCAGACTAGAAGCTTCCAGGTAAGTGTGTTGGAGCCAGTTAACTCTGCAGGACATTGGCCCGCCTGGAGTGGGATTAGACAGCATATTACAAGCCTATGGTTGTGTTGTGTTTTCATACCAGTATAATCATCTTCAGGTGCTTGGGTGACAGCAACTGACTTGTCTGAAGTCCTCGGGAACCTGAGATGCAACCTGTCCAGAAACACACGGGGCCGCTGCAGGTATACGCCGCAGGTGGCGGAGCTCTCTTGGGGTTATGAGCTCCATAAGACCTTCCCTCATTCGGTCTACAGATACGACTACATATTAGCAGCCGACGTGGTCTATCATCATGACTTCCTAGCAGAATTACTGGTCACCATGCGCCACTTCTGCCAGCCGGGTACAACCCTCATATGGGCCAACAAGACCCGCTTCGATTCTGATCTGGTGTTTGTGGAGAACTTCAAAAAAACGTTCAACACCACCCTGCTGGCAGACAACGGAGAGGTCAAGATTTACTCCGCCACCACGAGAGAAGAAAGTGGATTAGAGACGTCAAAAGAGACTAAAGGAGTGGACGAGGATGAAACGGTCCACTGTAAGACAGAGATGAACGAAGGGAAGATTAAACAGACTGAACAAAAGTTTGTAGAACAGGTTCAAGAATATGAAAAGAAAGATGCACAATTTAGAGAAGAGAAGGCTGCTGGGTATGTTGATGTGGAAAACCAGGAGGATGGAAATCTGAACAATATCGAAGAAGACCTTGAAACTGTGGATAGTGAAGATGAAGACCACGACGGCTGCTGTGAGACGGATTCAGCGTTTGTAGAGCAGAAATCTGGTCAGTGATTTTGTTCTAAAACACAGTTGCTTATCTAATGAATTGGAGTCTGATTTGGTCTTTTCTTTTAGAAGGAAGCACAGAGAATGATAACCAACGGGAGTGCATGAAATCCTGGGCCCCGACTATTTACTACATACCCGGGAAAGAAGTTTATCATTTTTTGGGCCAGGAAATTACAATTCAGGAGTCCATCGATTCTTACGGTGCTACTATATGGCCAGCGGTGAGACTCTTTCAACTGCAGAATCAATGAATCATGAAACAAATGCACATTTGAATAGAGTATGGGCCAGATTTACTTATCAGCTGGTGCCAGCGCAAACCGTCTTTTGGCATTAAAATAGTACTGTTGAGATTTAGACGCACAGAAAAGAATTAGCGTTGAAAAAGGTGCGGACAGTTATTTTTGCGCCTGACCTTATTGAATATGCATTTGTAGAAGTTTCCCTTTCAGATGCAAAATTTATGGGAGGAGAGTATTAAAATGAATTACACAATGTGATTTACTAACATTTGCACTCGTCAAATTACTGGTACTTGCGCCATTTTTTAACGCCCCAAAAAACTGTGTCAAAACCCTGTATCATAAGTAGGTCACCCACACCTGATGAGCATCGGTATATTGCTTGGTATATTGCATTGGTCAATATGTAAATGAGATGTTGCATCTGTGTCCTTTAATTTGCAAATCACCCGCAGAAATATTTCTTCGGAATTGCGCTCTTGCGCTAATTTGCCCTGTTTAGTAAATCTGGCCCTAGATCTGTGATGACTTTAGTAACCCAAGAACTTTGCTTTTGTGTGATGCTGCATTCAAGAAAATAGGTGCCAGTATGAAGGCCAAGAAAACAGTCAAGTAAAACAAACATGGTGTGCACTTTTAAAATGTGATTTGTATTCCTTCCATATAGGCACTCTCACTTTGCCGATTCTTGGAAACGCCGCAGAGTCGTCAACACATTGATTTACTCGACAAATCAGTTCTTGAACTCGGAGCTGGAACTGGCTTACTTTCGGTTGTCATCACGTTATTGGGTAAGTGTTGGGATAAGACTCGGGTACTAATCTAAATGGATTTGTACGTTGCAAGATAATCACTGGAATTGCTCTATAGGTGCCAAACTAACAGCAACGGATTTACCCGAGATACTAAGTAATCTGAGATACAACCTCAACAGGAACACGAGAGGCCGGCGGAGACATGAGCCCCTGGTTGCAGAACTCTACTGGGGTCACAAGCTGGACGAGATCTTCCCCAGATCCACACACCAGTATGATTATGTGTTGGCGACTGATGTGGTTTATCACCACGACTTCTTGGCCGAGCTGCTGGTCACCATGCGTCACTTCTGCCAGCCGGGAACTACTCTAGTCTGGGCGAACAAGGTCCGCTATGCTTCGGATCTGGGCTTCATTGACAACTTTCTTAGATATTTTGAAATCACACTCCTTGAAGAGTTGGATGATGTGAGGATTTACGTAGCAACCAGCAAGACACCAGAGCAGGAAGGTGACCAGGTTCAAGAGATCAACGAGGAAGAGGAGGACAATTATGATGCTGGGGAGCCAAACTCTAGAAACGAGACAGGAAACAATGCAGAGGAAGCGGAACATCTGGAATGTGATGATACTCAAACTCCAGATGAGGCACAAGTAGATGAAGAACACCAGGATTTGGAAAGACCTGCAGAGGAAGAAGGTTAGGCTTGCATATTGTAGTAGCCCAATGCCAATGTGCTTATATAGATGCTTACGCACCGGAGGAACCTTTTTATAAGCTACGTTTACATGGAAACTTTTTGCTTCCATCGGAATAACTTACTTCTGATTGATGAATCCGAACGTAGTGTTGAACGCTAAATGAAGTGATCGGATTTAATCTTTTGACATGCACACACTGCGTGAATATACAAAGTTTTTGCATATTGTTTTAAAAAGCACACTTGTAGATATTAATCCACTTCGGGTTCTAATTACGCTATTTTTACGTCACTGCACATGCGCGGTACTTTCCAGTTTCGGTATTCAATCCGATTAATTGTTTACATGTCCTCTCGCTCGCATTACAAAAGGAATAAACCACTTCTTACAATCCAATCGAAATTTTATTTAGATCTGGCTAATTCAATCCGATTGACGTGGTTACATGTGACTTTTTTATTCCTGATTGTGCTTCTAGTCCTGTTCCGATCGGATTATTAGGGTCCATGTAAACGCAGCTATAGTTCCTTTTTGGCACCACAGGAACTAGGAACGTATTTAGTTCTAGTGACTCCATTTGGGGGAAATAATTTAGCTCCTACTTCGAAGTAGGGTCTAAAACAGTTCTATAGGAACTATCAATGACGTAAGTATATGTTGATTTGCCAAACGCATACGAAACACCAGCTACCCGGCATTTTTAAAAAGCCAATAAAATTTTTTACTCCACAATCATGGATAACAACGATAACGGCATTTACCTGTTGTCCACGAATAAAGATGTCGCAGGAACTCTGAAGCGGCTGTCAGCGACATCTTTATTCGCTGTATTTACAAACATCAACAACCGGTGAATGGAGGACGCAGTGTTTGGAGCTGTTTTTGTTGTGTCGTGGGTTTTGTGATAACAGAGATGGAATGTAAACGCACAATTTACGTGATTGAAAGTGAAAATCTAAAAATTAAATCTCCTTTGACAACTTGCAGTGTTATCAATAAGGCTGAGAAAAGAATAAAAACGCTGCAGACAACAGGTAAATGCAGTTACTGTGGTTTTTTATGTTCATGGAGTAAATATTTTTATAAAGATTTTTAAAAATGCCATGCGTTTGGCTAATCAGCGTACACTTACGTCACTGGTAGTTCCTATAGAACTGTTTTAGACCCTATTCTGAATGAATTCCCCCAAACTGAGTTCCTAGAACTAAACACATTCCTAGTTCCTGCGGTGCGAATGCGCCAAAAAGTGGGAACTTCCGCCAATAGTTCTAGGAACTATGAAAAGCTTCCTCCAGTGTAAAAGCACTTGTATCTTTCCGTTGTACCTGCCAACACAGAACCACCAAAGCACAGATCCTGGGCTCCCGCCGTCTACTACAGTCTTTTCAAGGAGATCTACTACTTTCTGGGTCATGAAATCAAAATTGAAGAAGCCATAGACCATTATGGCGGTGTGGTATGGCCAGCGGTGAGCATTAAACATTCAACAGCAGTATATCAACCTGTCAGATCAGGAAGAAACTATACTGTATGTGTACTTTGTGAGAAGGTAAAATACTTGGAGACTATGAACTTCTGGTTTTGAATGTCATAGGCACAGGCCCTTTGCCGATTCCTGGACACCCCAACGGGCCGACAGCAGATTAATCTACTTGACAAATCAACGCTGGAGCTCGGAGCAGGAACAGGCCTCGTCTCAATAGTTGCCACACTTCTTGGTACGTCTCAATATTTGATGCAATTAGGCCAGGGGTAGGCAAGTTCGTTCCTAGAGAGTCGATGCCCTGCAGAGTTTTGCGTCAACCCTGAAAAGAAAAAAAAAAAAAAAACTCACCTGCCTACAGCCTTAGTAATCCTGAAGACATCAAGTAGCTTGTTTGATTAGGGTTGGAGCTAAACTCTGCAGCACAGCGGCTCTCTAAGTCTGAACCTGCCTAGCCCCTGAACCAGCAGTTCCCAACCACGTTCCTGAAGCCCCCAACAATGCACATTTTGCATAGTGTCACGTAGCCAGACCTTCAGACTGACGGCAGGAGGTCTGGGAACCTAAGCCACTTTGAATGGCCAAGGCCTGTCCAAGAGGCCACATGACTAACAGGTAAAGCAACCAATCACTTTTCATTTTGTGTCACATCGTGTTTAGAGGTGTGGAAATGTCCCCACAATAACAGACCGGTGTGTAAAACTCTATTATATTTTACATAATCCAGTGTTTAGTTGATTAAAAATATATCACAATATTTATAGTATTTATTGTGATGATATCAATGACGATAATTCAGGGAATCCTGTTTCTTTAGAGAAAAGTATAATCTTTCCTATTTTTACCCAAAATAGGGTGTTGCGAGCATTCCTGACTATACATGTAATGATTAAAAGCAATGACTGTTTAATTCATACTAGAAGCCAGAGGGCGCTCTTGTGCAGAAACTCCACATTTGCATTGCGGAAGTAATATAGACGCTCCAGGAAATCCCTAATATGGACAAAGGTATCCAGTTATAGCTGAATAAAACACACAACTGAGATTTTAACTGAGGAAACCTGAAGACAATAAACATACGATTGCACAAAACATATGGTTTATCTGTTCTTTAAGCAATCTTAGGTATTTTTTAATAAGGAAAGTATATTTATAATGCAATGCTAATCGACATAGCCTTTATCGCTGTATATAATACTATCTTTCTGTAATATGAAACCACGTCTGGTCACAAAAAGAAGTTATTTCAAACACTCAACTATGTTATTAAGTGACTTTGAAGAAAAAGCAAGTCAAATGATATCTTTGTTGGACAACAGGTTTGTAAACAGGCTCATACATGCAAAACTGTATTGCACACGTGCTACATTTATTCAAGGCTCAGACTGATTTTTTGTCGCACTGTACAGCCCTAATCAGTTCCAGACTGTAGAAGGAGCTCCACATTTAGCGATAAACTCCTCCTCAATTTCACGTCTGCCTTCCGAGATGTCACTCTGCATGGTCGCACACAGAAATAAGTTAACAACTAGACTTTATCGTTAAATCGCGGGAAGACTAATCTTGGGGAGAATTTTTACTGGAATATCACCCATCCCCTACAAAGGAGACATGCAAAAAGTGGAGTGTTGGTGGGGGGCTGTAGGAACGTGATTGGAAACCACTGGACTAAGTCATGTGGTGTAACCAATCCTGCTCCTGGAGGGCCAACATCCTGCAGAGTTTAGTTCCAACCATCCCAAACACACCTGCCTGGAGTTTCTAGTAATCCTAAAGCCCTTGACTGACCTGTTCAGGTACGTTTAAATGGGATTTGAGCTGAACTCTATAGGATAGTAGCCCTCCAGGAGCAGAATTGGACACCCCTGGTTTAGACTAAGCTTAAGACCAAAACTAAATGATGCCACTGATTTGTAGGTGGGTCAATGATGTGATGCTAACTTTTTTGTGTCCATATGGTTTAATTAAATTTAAAAGGGTTAAAATTTCAAAATAAATGTGCAAATTAATTCGCATACATTCTCTTTTTAGTGGACCAAGTCTAAAATTTCTGGTTTTAATTCATTTTGATAGAATATTTGGGGGATTATTGCAAAAATGTCAATGTGGTGTAACCATAAAAATCTTGTACCAAAAAATTGATCTTTTTTAAAAAAGGTAAAATTCTCAATAAAACACCAGATCAGCTAGTTTGGCATAATCTTACATTAGTACTATTTAATAGTAAATAAAATTAAATGGAGCATCATTGTACTGAATATTATAATTAATTTGGGGAATTATGGGAGTTAAGTCAAATTCCTTCAGTGTCAAGGTGGTGTAACCACCATTCAAGGAGCCATTTTGTTAATATTTTGCAAGAAGATCATGTGACAGGAAATTATATCACAGAGAAGGACCTCTGCATGCAAAGGTTAGTAACTCTCTTTAAAATGTGAGATAATTTGACATTTTTAGGGTATGGTCAAGTATTCTTAGGTATACATGTCAAATGGTATGACCTCAGAAATACATTGATAATTCATCATTATTATGAAAATGAGTATTAACTTTAAAAATGACATTTGAAATATTCCCACCATGGCCGTGTACTTACATCAATGTCCATGATAATGCATGTCAAATTTGATTTTAAATTGAAATGTCAAGTGGTGTAACCGGTTACACCGTTTGACTCCTATTACAAGCCTTTCTGTTAGGGGGCAATTTAGTCAAATATCACTAGTTTATGATGCTGATTAAAGATGTAATATAAACTAACCTACTATCCGAAACTATTTTCAAGTGTTAAATGTTATATTTTTTGAGAAAGTGGTTCTTTATTAGGGCTGGGACAATAAATCGTTGCAGAATCAATTCCTGGATCGATTCTGATATTTTTCGAATGCATCGCGATTCCGCTGGAATCAATTCTGAGCTTAGATTTTAACAGCAGATGCACTGCCTGCTTTAGAAACAGCTGTCCTCTGCTTGTTTCCAAATCCTTACACACACTTGAACCTAAAATAATCATTCATAAAGTTCGAAAAGGTTGAAGGGAATCACAAGGGTGTTCACAGTGGGCTGTGTTTATGTTAATCTGGCGTCATAAAAGCATTCTGAGTCGAGGTGAGATTACAGACTCAGCCGAACACACAAGTGCTCTTCAGCGTTTGAGTGTGAGGATAAAAACTAGAGCAGAGCACCATCTGCTGTTAAAACCTAAGCTCAGAATCCATTCGGAAAATATCAGTTAAGAAAAAATTTCTCATTTTGCCAACCCCTTTTTGTCACTGACCCAGGTGCTAAACTGACCGCCACGGATCTTCCAGAAACCCTTGGTAATCTGAGGTGTAACTTGAACCGGAATACCAGGTGGCACTGGAGACACGAGCCTCAGGTTACAGCATTGCAATGGGGCTACAAACTAGAGGAGATGTTTCCCCGTTCCACCCATCATTACGATTACGTGCTGGCAGCTGATACGGTCTATCACCACGACTGCCTCGCTGAGCTTCTTGACACCATGTGTCACTTCTGTCAAACAGGGACAACTGTAATCTTTGCAAACAAGGTCCGGTATCAGTCAGATCTGGTATTTATTGAGAACTTTCAGAAAGCTTTTAACACCACGTTACTCGTAGAGCTGGATGAGGTGAGGATTTACTCCGCTACCCTGAGAATCTGATGATGTGAACTTTAACGCACCGCTTTGAGAAGGCTTTCTGAACTACACTGCTTGCACAGGTAGAGGAGCGGAAGATATGTGGCTCTGGCTCACGTTTGTTTAAGTTCACACTGCAGACAGGCAATGAATTTAGGCAATGAATTCCCAGACCTACAACAATAGGCTGGCAGTGTTATAATATCTGGATCGGCCCAATGCTGTTTTGCTAATTTGTCAATTTTATTACAAACAACAATTAACACACTGAATTAAACATGATTTTTTTTTTTTGTAGTAGAAAGACTGAAATAGTATTTTAAATTTGGCAATATTTAAAAATATTTATTAGAATATTTTTATAATATGAAAACATACTCCAATAATATTTGTTTTATTTCCTAGAATAGCAGAACTAAAAACCAGCTGAAATGTTTCCTAAAAATACTTACAGATTTGATTAATGATATATAAATGTAATGTAATATATCATACAAATTCTAAAAATAATAATAATACACAAAAAATGTGTGTATTTTAATTTTTACTCTGAAATTGCTAGTAATATTTACAAATAATTACAAAGAAACTATAATCTTTTTTATAACTTGGAAAACTCCTTTTTACAGTGTATTAAAGATACATTATTTTTATCACAATTATTAAAATATATTATTATTAATTTGGTTTAATAAAAAAAAAAATTGTATTTCACATTTTTTGTTCAGAATATACATTTATGTGATTGCGTGTGATATTAGAAGAGATTAATTCCAGTGTGAACAGTCAGATCAGATTTGATTTGGATTGAACTCTGATTTGATCAACTGCAAAAGAACAGTATGAACATTAAAACCTCAAGATGGGATTTGAAAAACAAATCTGAACTGTCTGCACTGAAAATAAAGCCATGCTGATTATAGATGTAGACGCTTATGAAATGAATCAAGATTGAAATTTTGTTTTGTGAACCTAGACTACAGCAGGACAGAGAATTTATGAAGAGTTTGTTACTAAACCTTTGCACAAATATACAATAAATACTGAAATGAATTATTCATGAAACAAAAATTCCAACAAAACATGGGCATAATTATTGAACCTTTAAAAAAAACACACATCCGGAGGATAAAATGTTGAGTCTGGCAAAGACTGTGAACTCTGTAGCAATTGAAAATGTTTATTGTATATTTGTGCTGTTTATTAATATGTTTGCAGACTATTATTAAACGGTAAACAAGTTTAGGATGTTTAAATTATTTAAAAACATGTAAAATGCTGAAAAAAACAGTTCTTACCGTGATGTAATGGGAGAACGCTGCGTTAAAAGTTCATTTCTTAATGAAAATTAATTATTGTGCTATGCACATAAGAGTGTGCAAGACTATGATCTTACAAATATTGTTTACTATATCAGAAAACGTAATCTAACGTGAATCTAAAAAAACAGTAAACTTACAATTACTTTTTTTTTTAACATTTGTACTAAAATGTGATTAAGTGAATTGTGATTCAGGCACAAAAATGAGCAAAATAGTGTCAGTTCCAGATAATTTTATTCAGAATCTTCATCAAATACACATTTAACAAAATAACCGGCTGTTACTTCTGATACGTCTCACGAGGAGTAATGGATATAAAATAACACCTACCTACTCTATGCATGAATTAAAATGACTTTAAAATATTGGCATTACCTAGTATTCATTTATACTTTATAAATACAAGACATCCATAAATATATCTGAAGATATCAAGGGTTTTTGATTCAGAATTCTGTGATATTTCCTGAAGAAACGCAGAGGTGGACGGGGTTTGATGAGTATTTAAGGCCATTTTTGAAGAACCTGTCGTTTGAGACGTCTGAGCTCTGAACATCAACGAACAATGCAAACGAAAACTGAAGAAAGATCACACCAGCAACGCGTCTCCAAGCCAATGCAAAAGCCCTCTGAAGAAAAGTGAGCGTCACTAGTGAACACACACGGAGCATGAATTGCTGGCTTCGTTTCTTACTTTCATCACTGCAAAAAATACATCTTCCTTAGTATTCATGTCTTGTTTTCTAGTATAAATACCAAACAAATTCTTGAATCAGGATGCATTTACTTGACAGGTATTTTGTCTTGTTTTCTGAAAATATTATCCAAATTTGATTAGTTTTTGCTTAAAACAAGTGAAAATATCTGCTAATGGAGTAAGAAAAATAATCTTAATTCAAAGGCTAAACAAGATTATTATTCTTACCCCATTGGCAGACAGTTTTACTTGTTTTAAACAAAAACAAACTAAATTTGGATTAAGACACAATATCTTAAGTCGTCAAGTAAATGCATCTTAATTCCAGAATTTGTAGAGGTTTATACAAAACAAAAATATTAAGGAAGAAAGTCATTTTTTGCAGTGAAACGTCCCCCTTCATGAAGGGAAATAGAGAGATGATTCATTTTCAATGTCTAAACCCTGAAGAACCGTTCGAGATGCACAAGATGAGCACGCACACATTTAAACGCCGTTTCACACCGAAACCACAAATTCAGAAAGAAATATTCGAGTCCAGGCTCAGAATATGAGAAAACTTGGGACTTTCAATCGCACAAAAGCTCAGACTTTCTTCATAACGGCACAAGATTGAAAGCCATGAACATGAAATGACCCATGTGTCTTTATAAAACATGCATACATTTGACTTATATTAGGGTCAATCACAAAAAAAAAAAAAAAAAATTATTTCACCCCAAAAATTTAAAAACAAAATACAGAAATAAAGTTAGTTTTCCTTGAACTTCGGGTGAAATATGAGCTGGAGGTTTTATCCACTGGATGTCCATCATATTGCCTCGATGTTTTCTGTATTGAGCAGTTCATCTTACGCTGTTATTGTTGTCGAGGGAAAAATGTCCACTGTGCAAATGCCCGGTAACAACATAATGCAAGTTATTATACAAATTCCCTTTAATACAAAGAGACGAACGCTGTACGATGAAGAATCCCAGTGAAATACGGCGATGTGATTCAAGCTGTAGGATGAGAACTGTGGGTTCAGTGCTGTGATCCGCACAGAAAGGCATTGTGGGATCCGTGTAGGACCGTGTGATATGAGGTGTTTGGTTCCTGATGGTTTCCAGAAGGCATTAAAAGTCTCCTCGGTTAAAAACGAACGACTTTAGAAGGGCGTGTAGTCAGACGGGTACATGATGGGCAGCCAGTTCTCAGTGTACGAGACGCAGTGCATCCAGCCCAGAGAGCGCATCAGCTGCAGAGACGCACAACAAATCATCTTTTATTACAGGAGAACAACTTCAGCCACATTTACTTCAAAACAAATCAGTGGAATTAGGCAGAAAGAGTTTAGTTACGCTGAAAAGCGTTGGATGGGCACATCATCATCAGATACAGTGCTGGAGAAAGCTACTTTTAAAAGTAATGCATTACAATGTTGCGTTACTCCCTAAAAAAAGTAACTGATTCCGTTACTTAGTTACTTTTTATGGAACGTAATGTGTTTTGTTACTTTTGAGTTACTTTTTAAATCTGGGCAGGGCTTGCTTCTTAGTGTTTTAATATTAAAAGTTATATTTTTGGTAAATGTAAAAGCACTTTCACAGCAAAAGTGAAGTGAATACGGCTCAGTCTGAAGAATATGACACCGGAGAAGAAAGATCTACACTATTCTGCAATAACTAAAAGTATTCACAAATGTGTCATTTTGGCTTATTAGTATGGTTGAATTGGATCATTGAAGGTCAGCAGCAAAGATATTTGGTTAATAAAATGGTTTTTAAATACATAAATGATATTTGTCTTATCATATTTAATTATTGCAGGTTTGTGTAATATTCTGAGTTTGCATTTGTCTGTTTTTATTGATTTTGAGGAACTCAAAATTAAAAAGTAATCCGTTACTCTACTAGTTACTGTAAAAAAGTAATCCGATTACGTAACTCGCAGTACTTGTAATGCATTACCCTCAACACTGATCAGATCAGCCAAAACATTAAATAAAAATACAAAACATGAGGGTGTGTGGGATTTTACAGATGATTTTTTGTTTGTTTTGAAAGACATATACTTTTATTCATCAAGGATGCATTAAATTGATCAAATGACGGTAAGAAATGTATAATGTTACAAAAGACTTCTATTTCAAATGAATGCCTTTTTTTCATCTTTCTATCAAAGAATCTCATAATTTTGCCATTTTCTTGTAATTCTGACATGGTATCTCAACATTTCGACTAACTTGACTTTTTAATTTCAGTTTTGACTTGCATTTTCCAATTTATCTCATAATTTCGACTTTTTCTTGTAATTAAGATGTAGTATCTCATAACATGTATAATGAAAAATTATTGAAAGACTAGAGTAAAATTCAGCTTTGATCACAGAAATAAATGACAGATATTTACATAGAAAACACCTATTTTAAACTGCAATAATATTTCACAATTTTACTGCGTCTTTGATCAAATAAACGCAGCCTTGCAGACGTCTTTCAGAAACTCGTACCTGTATGCAGTTCTTCCAGTTCTCTTTGCTGGGTTTGTCCTCGACGATCTTAGTCGCGAACTTCAAGGCTCTCGCGTACATTTTGTTTGCCAGCGCGTGTTTGTAGGAAAATGCTAGAACCTGCAAAGAAGACATCCTCACATCAAATAAAATACGTGAGCTGTGCTGGCAAAATGAGTCGGAATGAGCAAATTTTCAAAAATGAGTTCTATTTATTTTTACATCCGCCAGTAAAATACCTTCAAAATGATTAATTTTATCTTTGTTATTAAGAATAAGAACAAAGATGCAAATAAACAGTAGTTTAATAATCAAAAGCAGCGAGTGATTCCGTCTTTTCTTTTAGTGTTTGATTAACATTGAAACAGATCTATATTAAGACCTATTGTAATGCATGGATCTATTATAATGTTACACATCAGATTTTTCCCCAAACATTAACTAAACGCTCATGTAAGACGTAACAGATCATGTTTGTGTGAATCTCGCCAAGACATATTATTTCGCAATAATGTACTTTATAATGTACTTAATGCGTCTTATGCAGGTGCTTTGCAAATGTCAGTCAGCGCGATCGTTTTGTTTTGATCAGCATCATATTTAACTGGTTTTCGATTATTCGATATGAATATTCACAAAGCTACAATGCTGCGCTGCAACAATAAACCTACAGCTTGAGACGCAGCAGCAGTCGCCCAGAAGTGAGCAGATACTCCTCTCAGAAAACGTACAAATAAAGATCATTTTAGGTGTTTAATTACTATTTGGAGCATTGGGATCGCTAGATGGACTCATTGTGAAAACCTCAAATTCTACCAAAATTGACATTTTTCACTCGTCACTCTTTTGCCTGTAGCTCAAAATTAGGCCGTGCACATTCACACTCATTCTGCCAGCACGGGTCACATATCACAGTGATTAAATAACTAGCACACCTGTAAACACCTGAGCTCTTTACCTTAGTGTCGGTGAGCTCTGCCCACTTCTGCAGCTCCCAGAAGGTGTCGGTCAGTGCTTTGGCCTGCGGCTCGTCCTCGGAGCTGCTCACCTCACCGGCGCTGGCGCCCTCCTGCGCAGACGTCTGCATCAGCTGATCCACCAGAGCGCAGCCCTTCCTGCAGAGCGCATCCAGCAGAGACGCCTTCTGCTTCTCCATGTCACTGCAACAACACCACATCACTCACTTTAAAGGGATAGCTCACCAAAAATTAAAATTCTGTCATTAATTACTCACCCTCATGTCGTTCCAAACCCGTAAGACCTTCGTTCGTCTTCGGAACACAAATTAAGATATTTGTGATGAAATCCGAGAGCTTTCTGACGCTTCATAGACAGCAAGGATCTTAACACGCTCGAGGCTCAGAAACGTAGCAAGGACATCGTTAAAATAATCCATGTGACATCAGTGGTTCAACCGTAATTTTACGAAGCTACGAGAAAACTTTGTGTGTGCAAAAAAAACAAAACTAATGACTTTATTCAACAATTCGTCTCCACTGTGTCACCCTATAGCGCCGTTTTGGAGAGAATCACATACGTAAACAATGTATGCAATATATGATACGTTGTTTACATTCAGATCAAAGCGTAAACAACATAAACAGTGTATCTGCGTACATATGTTGCATATGTTATAGAGTGACGCAGAGGAGACGAATTGTTGTATAAAGTCGTTATTTTTGTTGTTTTTTTGCGCACAAAGTTTTCTCGTAGCTTCGTAAAATTACGGTTGAACCACTGATGTCACGTGGATTATTTTAACGATGTCCTTACTACGTTTCTGAGCCTTGATCGTGTTAAGATCCTTGCTGTCTATGAAGCGCCAGAAAGCTCTCAGAATTCATTACAAATATCTTAATTTGTGTTCTGAAGACGAACGAAGGTCTTACGGGTTTGGAATGACATGAGAGTAATTAATGACAGAATTTTCATTTTTGGTGAACTATCCCTTTAATTATTAAAACATTGTTTAAACTATTACAACAATAAATAAATAAATAAAATATGTTAAAGTGCCCCTTTGAAGATGATCTTTCATGCAGTGTGTAACGCAGCTCTAAGTGAATGAAAACATCCTGCAAAGTTATAAATCTGAAAGTGCATCGTGTATAAAGTTATTGTCTCTCAAAAGAAAGAGTCGACTCTGAATCATTGAATCGAGTCGTT
>CM071938.1:832500-882500 GCA_036784905.1 Acrossocheilus fasciatus | reverse complement strand
AGTGCTGCATCCTTGCAAATGTGATATTGAATTTAAGTAACAGTTCAATAAATAAGAAGATAATATCGTGAGTTACAATCAGAGTTACAATAAATCAGTGTTTTGGAACAAATCGATCCATTTATAAAGACAGTCACTTGCTTCGTTCATGAATGAATCAGCTGTTTGCATGAACTGGTTGAGTGAATAATTCAATGACTCGCTCATTAAGAGAGTTATTTGCTTCGTTCAAGAATGAATCATCCGTTTGCATGAACTGGTTGAGTGAATGATTCAATGACTCACTCATTAAGACAGTGACTTACTTTATTCACGAAGGAATCAGCCGTTTGTATGAATCTTTTGAGTGAATAATTCAATGACTCATTAAGAGAGTCATTTGCTTCATTCATGAAGGAATCAGGCGCTTGTGCAAATTGGTTGAGTGAATGATTCAATGACTCACTCATTAAGAGAGTGACTAGTTGCGTGCTTCATATTTAAAGTATCATTTTATTTAAAAATAACTGTTTCAATATTCAAAATCTTATTTTTAAAACATTAATCTCGTAGTATTATTTATGCAATTGTAATTACAGTGTAAATGTTCCCAAACGCAGCTTCAGATGCAGTTTCTACGGTGCAAAAAAATAGCTTTTCTTGATTCTGATTTTATCTGATTGGTAACAGCCTATAGTGGTCTTATTTCTAATTTAATTTATTGCATAATTGGAATTTAACACATACATCTAATTAAAGGTTAAAAATGCCCTTATAAATGTAAAAATGCCACTGGAAATCAATTTAAGATGGCACCCCTTATTGAAAAAGTTCATTTCTGCCACTGAATATGACGAATATAAAAAGCTTTTTGTGCACCAGCACAAAAACACACTCAGCTAAATATTATCTAATTATCATTATAGGGATGTAACGATGAACTGCGAACCGGTTGAAAATCGATTCAAATGTGTGACGATTCAAATGATGCCAAACAAAAATCACAATACAACTGGAGTCAATAGGAGTTTATCTGAATGCATCTCTGAGGGGAACCGAATGTCTTTAGAAAAGTTTATGTGCTATTTTCTGTTCATCTTGCCTCTGAACGATGCATATTAAAGTAGAGTTCATGAGCGCCACCTGCTGGCAGAGAGTGAATCTGCGTCTCATTCAGCTCGTCTGCCGTTTCGTTCAGATGTGTTTAATGTAGTATAGTTTCACAAAACTAAAGTCAGACCATTCAGTTTTTGCTTCAGATTTTGAAATTATACAGTCTCTAATTTAGATTAAAAACTGCTCATGCTGTATGTACGCTGCATCGTTGTTTGGATGATGATTAAAATGCAGCGGCTGCCTCTCATTTTAAATGGAAAGAGCACATTGTGTAACTTATTTGATTTGGGGTTAGTTTTAAAATTTCAAATTAGTTTTGTTATATTTCAATTTCACAAGAAACGTGCAGCAATAGCCTAATAAGACACTTTTTCATTTACTGTATAATGTCTTAATGAGAGAACTGAATCGTGAAATCAAAATCATGAATCGAATCGTGAGTTGAGTGAATCGTTACATCCCTATATCATTACAAGCAAAATCCCAGAGAATGACCATCATTTTTTGTCGATATTGCACACCCCAACATGTGAGAGAGACTGAGCTACAGAAACACAAAAAACAGCAGCAGCAGCAAAGCAGCATGCAGATCTACAGATGAGCTGAATCAACACTGTGTTTGAAGAGACTGGCGACTCACAGCTTTTTTGCCGAACTCACTCTTGGGCAGAACCAGCGAGCCGGTGATGTAGCCGCCGGGTCCGGCTCCTTTAGGGATCCTGAAACACAAAGACAAACGTCTGCATCTTCTGACGGCTCACGGCTCAACAGCAGCGTGGATCGAGGAACCGACCAAAACTACATTTTAATATTAGAAACAGCACTAATAGTATTAGTTAAATGGAAGATATAATATGTAGCTACTTTTTAAGGTATGACTTAAATAATTGATGTTTAGAATAGAGATCACAGCTCTCCCATGATTCTGAAAACAAAACATTAGACAAAATAATATTTAGGCTAATTTACTTGAGTTTCTGACAAAAAAATTTATTTAATGTTATAAATGAGTCTGTTTATTAGTGCTCTCAAACGATTAATCGCGATTAATCGCATCCAAAATAAAAGTTGTGTATTTATATATACACATAATAAATATACACAGTACACATGCATATATATTATATATATATATATATATATAAACAAAAACTTTTATTTTGGATGCGATTAATCGCGATTAATCGTTTGACCGCACTATTATTTATAAATGTCTAAAATGTTATAAATGAGTCTATTTAAAATATTTATTAATTTTAAATGAATTCATCATGTAAAAAAATCATTTAAAATAAATGAATGAAAAGTTGTTTCGTCCTGAATCTCTTGAAGGAATGATTCGGACATTAAATACATTTTAACAGTCACTGGCTGCCACCCACTGAAATAATGTAACATATACAATCTATATTTGAAGCGTAACATTAGATCCAAAGGTCAGTTACTCATTTTGATCGCGACTGCCGCAACATCAGAGTCTATATCTGGACTATAAACTTTTATCCCAATACTTTCGTTATTATTTAATGTTCACATCACAGAAATGTAGCCTGTTTGTGAAGCCGTTTCAAACATAAAGCTTACACAAAGATTTTTTTAATATTAAAAAACAAAGCAAGCAAGCACTGCCCAGATTTAAAATTAACTCAAAAGTAACAAAAATCGCATTACTTTCTATAAAAAGTAACTAAGTAACATAATTATTTACCTTTTTTTTTTAGGGAGTAACGCAATATTGTAATGCATTACTTTTAAAAGTAACTTTCCCCAGCACTGGGCTGTAGGGACACTCACTTGTCGTCGGGCAGGGCTGTGATGTAGAAGGGCTGCGACGCGCCGGGGCTCAGCGTGATGGTGTTGGCCTTCTTCTTGGCCAGCAGGGCGGCGCGGTGCGTCTCGTAGATGTCCAGCGAGAGCGTGTTGGAGAGACGGTGAGACACGAGGAAGGGCAGGTCCTTCAGACGCTCCAGCTCACTCTGCTGCTCGTGACGCACCTGCAGGCGCACCGTGTAGTCGCCCTTCTCCAGCTTCAGAGAGTACTGCCACAGACGAACAACAGCTCAGATAAATACTGCAACCAACCTCATCAACCGCACAACACCTGCTCGTTACTGCACTTAATTAAATCAGGATGAGAAAGTATTCTATTCTATTAACCTGAAATCCCATCAAGCCCTGAAGTTTAGGAACCCTGGGTTATTACATTATATCAGATAATATTTTATTTATTTATTTACTTGCTCATTCATTTACTCACTAATTTACTTACCCACTAATTTACTCACTTACTCATAGATTTACATTCACTCACTCACATTCACTCACACACTCACATACATTCACTCACTCACTCACATTCACTCACACACTCACATACATTCACTCACTCACATTCACTCACATTCACTCACATTCACTCACATTCACTCACTCACATTCACTCACTCACTCACATTCACTCACTCACATACATTCACTCACTCACATACATTCACTCACTCACTCACATTCACTCACTCACATTCACTCACATTCACTCACATTCACTCACATTCACTCACATTCACTCACATACATTCACTCACATTCACTCACACACTCACTCACATTCACTCACACACTCACATACATTCACTCACATACATTCACTCACTCACTTACTCACATTCACTCACTCACATTCACTCACATTCACTCACATTCACTCACATTCACTCACATTCACTCACATTCACTCACATTCACTCACACACATTCACTCACACACACTCACTCACACACACTCACTCACTCACTCACTCATACACACTCACTCACTCACATTCACTCACACACACTCACTCACATTCACTCACATTCACTCACTCACTCACTCACACACACTCACTCACTCACATTCACTCACATTCACTCACTCACACTCACACACACTCACTCACTCACATTCACTCACTCGTTTACTCATATTTACTCACTCGTTTACTCATATTTACTCACTCATTTACTCATATTTACTCACTCATTTACTCATATTTACTCACTCATTTACTCATATTTACTCACTCGTTTACTCACTCATTTACTTTAATTGCACTCGCAGAATATGACAAAACAATAGCAATTAGACTTTTTTGATTATAATCTTTAATTTGGCATTAGTATTTACATCACAATTCTGAAATCCTATCATAAAGCTCAGAGGTTAAGGAATTTTGGGTTACAGCATGTTATTATTATTATTATTATTATAATATCAAAATCTGACCTACCAGTACAATGTTAATATTTCTGCTGTCTTAATTTGTAACAAATAAATAAATAAAGTTTGAATTGCAATTACAATACATGACAAAATACTTGCAATTAGACTTTAGGAGAAATTGTGCAGCCCAAATTAGTTTAAATTGTGTTGAATGTTGGAAATGTTAAATAAAAGTTATTTTTGAAACTGGAAAAGGCTCCATCACAGAATGGTTTAAATTTTAAATTGATATTTAATTATAACATTTCTTTAGGTTTAATGTGGCATTAGTATTTCTTAATACCGTATTGTCCTGAATATAATACGACCCCCCTTTTTCAAGATGTACCTTTTGGAAAAGGCTTTTTAAAAACCAAATCTTGTGTTTTATTAAGAAAAACATTTTTTCTTAAATTATTTTCATATTGCGTATTTTTTTCCTATTTTAATTTTTGTTTTGAATGTATGGTAAATACTGGTAAAATGTACCAACAATCAAATTAAAAAATATACACTTTTTGATGTACCATAAAAATAACAGCTTTCATGGCACACTCGTTTTATTTGTATTTGGCGCCACCTGTTGTTGTGGGTGTATTATTGACAGAGTCTAGACCCTGAATATAAGACAACCGCATTTTTTCAGAAGTATTTCTAAGAAAAAAAAACATTGTCTTACATTCGGGGTCAATACGGTATGTAGTATTAGTATTTCATTAGTATTAGTCATGCATCATGATGTGAAGGTTATGCAGCAGGGCAGTGTGTTCTGCTCACCTGGTGTGGATAAGCGTCTCCGGAGCCCATGAGCCTCTTGTTCTGGTCAAACAGGAGCCAGAGCTGACTGTCAAACTCAGACTCGTATAATAACTCACACAGCAGCGGACAGCTGGGCGTCACCTCGCCACTCTTGGGCTGGAAAAACAACACCAATAACTCAATAACAATCAATAAATCAACCATGCAGGCCTTGACGCTTACCCCCCCCCCCAAGTTAAAATAATGCAAATGCAACAATGAAATAATGCACAATGCAAATTTTTCAAATTATGTGTTTTAGCTTAATAAGGGGATATAAGGAGACATTTACAAGCACAATTATTTAATTTATCAGCATACAGAATGTACACAAGGTTTTTAAATAAGTTTGCATCAGACTATTTAATAGGCTAATTATGTAATTATTTATAGTCCTATTAAATCGCATGTATATTAGGTATGTGATGGTATCAAATTTTCACAATAGTCGTTGAGGTTTGTGTCACGGTATATGGTTTTAATCACAATATATAATTTAGTAAGTAACAAAAAAAAAAAAAAAAAGAAAAAAAAAAAAAAAAAAGTGTTGTCCTCCTAACAGGTTAAATAACTTTATTAAAGATCTTTTACTAAAGAAAGAAAAATATACAGCAAACAGTCATTGTTATTTCATGTTAGCTAACGTAGTTAACTAATGCTAATAGAACCTGTTAAGTGTTATCGAATAATAATAACGCATCAGTCAATATATCGATTGCACTCATGCTCCTAAATACATTTTCCAGTTTGTACACATCTATTTTTAGTCGCAAATGCGAGTGAAACATGCAAACACAGAAACACTGTAAACATTATTAATCAAAGCTGCAAGGACGCACAGTTATCATCACACTCACCTGATGGAAATTATACGTGAGGACGATCTCGTAGAGCTGTCTGCTGTTGGGTAACACATCTCTGGCGCCGAGGGGTTTTATTTTAGCACTTACAGGCCTGTCGAGGAGAAACACACACAGTTAATCATGCATATTACATGAACGCTTATAAAGTATTTAAACACATTTGTCTTGAACATTTCTGAAACATTCCTCAGGGAGCTCTTCATCTGCTGAAAGTGCTTTATGCTCAAAGCCATAAAACACTTCAGTCCCCACTTAAACTGTATTTACGGGCTTCACTGAACATCATTCTGACAGTAAACGTGAGTATGCACACTAGATCAGGATGATATGATGCTTCTTGGGAGGTCTTTGGGCATTTTTTGCAATGAATTTACCTGGTGATCTGTGAGATGTGTGCGTTTACCTGAGAGGCTGAACCCAGTTCTTCAGTGTGATTGTTGGGGAAACGTCTTCATATCTCAGCGGAGAACAAACCTCAAAACTAGAAATCCCTTCAGAGGCGTGCTAGATACAGAAACACACGAAACAAGAGCCATTAATGAATCTAGTGCGTGCTGCTGAAGGCAAAACAATAAAACTAAGTGACAGAGAGAAGTTTGCAAAGAGGTCATACTGATTCAGATTTAGGGTTGGTAAGATTTTTAATATGTTTTTGAAAGAAGTCTCTTCTGCTCACCAAGGCTGCATTTGTTTGAGCAAAAATACAGTAAAAATATTACAATGTAAAACAGCTGTTTTCTATGTGAATATGTGTTAAACTGTAATGTATTTCTGTGATGCACAGCTGTATTTTCAGCATCATTACTGCAGTCTTCAGTGTCACATGATCTTCAGAAATCATTCTAATATACTGATTTACTGCTCAAGAAACATTTCTGATTATTATCAATGTTGAAAACAGTTGTGCTGCACAATATTTTTGTGGAAACTGTGATGCATTTTATTTTTCAGGATTCACAGATGAACAGAAAGTTCAAAAGAACAGCATTTATTTGAAACAAATCTTTTGTGACATCATAAATGTCTTCACTGCCCCTTTTGATCAATTTAACGCGTCCTTGATCAATAAAAGTATTAATTTCTTTAAAAAAAAAAAAAAAAAAAACCCTCTTCTGTGGGTGGCACAGAACTTACAGCTTAAAGTAGGGATTCCCAAACTTTTTGAGTTAAAATATTTTTTTGAAATCCCCCTGAGATTTTAAGTTATTATTTCAATTTAATGACACGGTTCTCTGATGCAGCTAAACAAATAAAATATTTCATAGCTTTTTTTAAAACGGGTTTTATTTTGATTGTTTTCATTTTAAAATGGATTAAATTAATTTTTAATTTTAATGTTTTACATTTACATTTAATTTTTTTTATTACATTTATGAGTATATTTTTATTTTAAAAAGTTTTTTTAATTTAGAATAAAAGCAATTAAAATAAAACATGAACTAAAAATTAAAGTAATTTAATTTATTTTGATAATTTTTTTTAATTATTCGTTTTTTTATTATTTTTTCATTTTTAAAATTGAACAACTCTGACACTTTTTATTTTTCAGGATTCACAGATGAATAGAAAGTTTAGAAGAACAGCATTTATTTGAAACAGAAATCTTGTGTGACATTATAAATGTCTTCACCGCCACTTTTGATCAATTTAATGCATCCTTGATGAATAAAAAGTATTAATTTCTTTCTGCTTCTGCTATTAAATCCTAAAGATACTCACGATATGAATAGGAGAAGGTGATGTCACCAGCCCATGGAAGGAAATGACATAATCAATAGTGACATCACCGAGACTCGCCCACCAGCGAGCAACACAGAGCTCCAGAGTCCGTCCTGGCTGAGAAAGATGAACATGTGACCCGACAGACACAGAAACACTAGAATTAAACAACATATGTAAAATATTTAAAATGATCGGAACACTAGTATCTTCAGCAGCTAAACATGGTTTTAAGTCAGTTATTATTTCTATCTTTTGCTGTAGTGTGTCAAGAGGAAATATTACAATTAATGGCTAAATGAATGTTTGGATATTTCCTCTTGACACACTAGAGCAAAAGATAGAAATAATAACTGACTTTAAACCATGTTTAGCTGCTGAAGATACTAGTGTTCTGATTGTTTTGGCCGGCTCTGTATGATAGTTTGTGTGTGTGTACCAGCACAGGAAAAGCCTCCGTGAGCGAGCCCTTCTCCAGCAGAGACGAGAACTTATAAAACTCATTGGCTCGATACGCTCGCTGCTTCACCAGATGAACCGCATGCAGGACGAACTTCGACGACACGTCTCCAGAGTGAGACGTTAACGAGATCTCTGAAAGAAACGGAATGATTAAATCACAGATCTGTGTTTGGGTGAGACTGCAGTAGGGATGTAATGGTATTATCAAGATCGCATTTCACTAGACGTGTTTTTGTAATCCTATTCCAGTCCAAATTCAAAATATCTCTTTCAAGTGTAGAAATTAGGAAAGAAGTATTGTAATTTCCCTACTGTAGTGTAAAGCAAAAATAATATACATATGAAGTATTCATTTTCATTTATTTTACAGTGCAGTTGTTTTACAATACAGGAATAAGGAATAACAGTAATATAACATTGTTATTCTATTCTAATTTGTTTGGCTTCCTAAAACACCAGTGTGAATGTAATTTCGACAGTTTATCACAAATAAAAAGAGGCTTGAGTCTCCTTTAAAGTTCAGGTATATGTTTTTTTTTTCTCATTTAAGTTTTCTTAGTTAAGAACATGGGTTGCAGCTCTTAATTTTGAACTCTTAAAGTGCATTAGATAGAATAATGTAACTTTAAAAAGTCTTCATTTGTCTTTTTAAATATTGCAATAAGAACTGTACTCTCGAATTCATATCGAGGTATTATTGTACCGTGAGATTTTGCTATTGTTACATCCCTGGAGTGAATCATTCATTCTCGCTCGGATTACCTGCCCATGATGCTCCATGAGGGACGGTAATGAAATGCCGTCGGATCTGTCCTGGTCTGAAGTGGACATCTGAAAAGGTGATCTCCTGACTGCGACTGTCAGCTACTCTATAAGACACAAACACACGTCACAGGCGAGCAGAAACACAGATTAGGGATGGGCGATATGGGCAAAAATTCATATTTCGGTATTTTTGGGCCGATTTGCGATATACGGTCTATATCTCTGTATTTCGTTTTTGTATTTGCATTTTAAAAAATCTGTATTTTATATATATATATATATATATATATATATATATATATATATATATATATATATATATATATATATATATATATATATATATATCTGCAGTACATATATACATACAAGGAATAAATACTTGAGATATATTTGATTTAGTTAACAGATAAACAAGGGGAAAAAACTGCACGACACGTAACGTAGCCTATATGTTCTGAGTTTCAGTTCATTTTTATGGCATGCTTAATTTGTTCACAGAAAGGAAACTCAAATGGCAGAAAGCGACATTCTATTTGTTTTCTTTATTTTACAAAAGCACAATGTTATGTGTTTTAGCTTAATAAACAGAGCGGTGGGACGTACCTCACAGGGATTATAACCGTTATAGGCACTCTGAAGAGAGGACCGGCGCTGAGAGCCGACGTGTCGTATCCACACACCTGGAAAACACACACACACACACACACACACACACGTTTATCATTATTGCAGCTCAGGATGATCAAAGAGTGTGAGAGCATGGACGGATCTGCAGACGTGCCTCGGTGTAGTGCAGCCCCTCTCGCAGGCCCTGCGGGTCGATGCGGACGTTGACGTGTCTGCACTGATTCATGAGCTCCAGGTGCGACGGACAGTGAACCCATGTAGCATTGCAGACGAGAGCCAGATGCAGCTGCAGCGAGATACGGGCCGAGTTCTCTGGAGGAAAGAAAAAAAAAAAAAAAAAAAAAAAAAAAAACACCCCACAATCCATCACACATGGTTTGTTTTGAAAGAAATGTGTGTTTTTATTCATCCAGGATGCATTAAACTGATGAAAAGTGACAGTAAAGTCATTTATAATTTTACAGAAGATTTCCGTTTCAAATAAATGCTGTTCTTTTGATTTTTCTATTCATCTGTGAATCCTGAAAAATAAAATGCAAAATGCATTTTGAGCAGCACAACTGTTTTCAACATTGATAATAATCAGAAATGTTTCTTGAGCAGCAAATCAGTATATTAGAATGATTTCTGAAGATCATGTGACACTGAAGACTGCAGTAATGATGCTGAAAATTCAGCGCTGCATCACAGAAATAAATTACAGTTTAATAGATATTCACATAGAAAACACTGATTTTAAATTGTAATAATATTTCACAAGTTTTACTGTTTTTCCTGCATTTTTCATGCAAGAAAGATTCTTACCACAAACTTTAGAATATATAAATTGTTAACCAGCTATTTTAAATTGTAATAATTTCACAATTTTTACTGTATTTTTAAACAAATAAATGCAGCCTTGCTGAGCAGAGTAGACTTCTTTCAGAAACATTAAAAAAAAAAAACAGAGTTCAATCTAATCAAAAACTGACTATTATACTAAATACTATTCTTATAATTATTTGAGTATTGCATCATTAGTTTGCAACGTTAACATTATAGTTTATTTTTACATTTTCGGTAATGTTGTTGTTTGTTTTTGCCTCTTTTTTTTTTATATAATGTGTCTTCATATTTTTATGAAGTTTTACTTTTAGTTTATTTAGATATTTTAGTACTTCATCTTAAAGTAAACACCTTGGCAACAAGCTAAAATAAAGTGTTTCATATTTTATCTCAGTAAATGTTTATTTCAGTTCATGTTTATTTTATAAATGTTTTTTTCTTTTTCTTTTTTTAGTTAATAACGATAATAACCCCAGTTTCAGAGCTGCTCGTTCAAAATCAGTCCAGGTTAAATAGGTCAGTAATGAACTGTGATAACTTCATGCTTGTTTTGGCATTAACCTGATTAAGCTCAAACATATTCTCCACTGTATTCAGCTCCATTGTGAAGCGTAGCGGGTACCTGAGTTCTCTGGAAACACGGGTTCGATGCCGACCCCGTGATCGGACGGGCCGCTGACCTGGGTCGGGTCCCTGAGGTAGATGCCTCGCTGCGATCCCACAGTCACAGTGAAGCCGAGGCTGCTGGTGGGCAGCGACGCATGCTGCATGAGGTAGTCGAACGCCCGCTCCACCTGCACATCACACAACGGCGGTCATGAACACACGAATGCATGCATAATGAGCATCACTGCTCCGCTCCTCAGTACCTGAATGATGCCGTGACCCTGTGCAAACACCTCTATATCCTCCACTTTCAGAGCCGTGTTCTCCAGAGCCCTGCGCACCACCGGCACTGTGGGCTGCACGCCGTTCTGCTTCAGACCTGACAAACACACACAAATCACTGATTACAGCACAAATGTATGTCTAGGACAATATGTGACCCTGGACCACAAAACCAGTCATAAGGGATCACAAATTGAGATTAAATAACATGTCAATATATATAATGAATGAATAAACTTTCCATTGATGTATGATTTGTTAGGATCGGACAATATTTGAAAATCTGGAATCTGAGGGAGCAAAAAAATCTAAATATTGAGAAAATCACCTTTAAAGTTGACCAAATGAAGTTCTTAGCAATGCATATTACTAATCAAAAATTAAGTTTTTATATATTTATGGTAGGAAACTTACTAAATATCTTCATGGAACATGATCTTTACTTAATATCCTAATGATTTTTGGCATAAAAGAAAAATGTATAATTTTGACCCATACAATGTATTGTAGGCTATTGCTACAAATATACCTGTGCTGCTTATGACTGCTTTTGTGCAAAAATGTCCTGATAGGTCACGCTTTCACTACACGATGAGGCCTTTTTAATGCAGTTCTAACGACCTCAAAATTCAAGATACACAGGCCATTTTTTCACCATGAGTTTTCTTTTATATTTATATAATATCACACAAGGAAGAGAGCAGCTTTTGCAAATGTCATACTAATTTTATAGTATGTTTTGTGTCTCTGAACAAGACACAAAATCAGTTTAATTAATGATTCAGTTGCTGAATGAATCAGCTGAGTGAACGAGTGAACGACTCTCTCATTCAGACAATAAAATGATCACTTATTATTTTATTTTTTTTATCATTTCATAATTACATATTTAGAAAATCTCAGAATTATTTATGCAATTGTAAATGCAGTGTAAACAGTGTGTAAATACATCTAAACGCCACTTTGATGCCATTTTTGTGCTGCTTCAATAGATTTTGATTTCATTTGACTGGTAAGAGGGTCTTATTATTCTAATTGAATTTATTGATTAAATGTAAGAATTTGATGCATACATCAAATAAGGTTGGAAAAAATACCCTGGAAATCAATTTAATTTGGCAAACATTATCTTATAAAGTTCATTTCTGTCACCGCTGTGAACTGACCACTGCACAAAATATGAAGAATACAAACATTTTTGAGATGCATCGTCCACAACAGGTCTAAACCAGCACAAAAACATCTAATTATCATTATCGACATAATTATCGCACGCTGTTAGTGTGAGCTGGGTAATTCTGGTTGAAACGGGCTGAAGCGCATCTGTACCTGAGAGCACCAGAGCGATTCCTCCGCAGGCGTTGGGAGAGGACATGGAGGTGCCGTTCATCAGCTGCGTGCCGCGGAGCGTCCAGTTGGGCACGGAGGCGATGGCTCCGCCGGGGGCGCTGATGCTGACCCCCAGAGCCCCGTCTGTGCTGGGGCCGCGGGACGACCACGTGTACTGGTTCGGAGGAAGCTTCTCTCTCAGCGAGTACTCGGCCACCATCATGTCCGGCGTGACGTAAGCACCCACACCTGCGCATCAGGACCCATCAAACCAGTGCTTTCTGACTGCATGACGTGGCCAAACAAACAACTGCTGCCTTCAATATAGTTCAAAATATATATATGTGTGTGTGTGGTTTTAATGTTATGTACTGTATGTTTGAGACGATTTTCAACCATTGGGATTTACAAAGTTGTACTGGATCGGATATTTGTTAACATCTTGATAAATGTGTATTTTAAACATGCATATGTTCCCTTGTTTTGGTAACTTGTGGCTATATCATACCACTTCATTCCTTTGTTTTAGCAAATTGTGGCCAAGTTTTACTAATTCATCCCTCATTTTAGAATTTGTTCCCTGTTGGCCACGTTATATTAATTTGTTCCCTTGTTTTACTCAATTCTGGCCACATTGTACCCGTTTTGTTAAATCGTGGCAATATCACACTAATTTGTCCCCTCGTTTTTTTTTTTTTTATTGTGGCCATGTTTTACTATTTCATCCCTCGTTTTAGTTAATAAAGACCACAAATTAAGAATTTGTTCCCTCTTTTTAGGTAAACCATGGCTACCTCAAATTAATTTGTCCCCTTGTTTTAGTAACTTGTGGCCATGCATCGTTCTCTCATTGTACTAATTAATTTCCTCATCTTGTACTAATTTGTTCCCTTGTTTTGGTAAATCATTGCCACAATGTACTAATTTGTTCATTTATTTTAGTAAATCGTTGCTCAATTTGTTGCCATGATTTAACTAAAACAATTGAACAAATTAATTAAACATTTATTTTTGTCTGTAAATCATGAGCAAATCATTTTTTTATTGTTTGTTATTGTTTATATTTCTTGTCATGGCTTGTTTTGTGTATAAGGCGATATTCTTTGCAATCACAGCCATGAGCTGAACTGAAGGAGTGATTTTGAGGTCGTTACCGATCACGCTGCTGGTGGTTCCTCCGGGGCAGCCCACGGTGGACAGACACGGGCCGTTATTCCCAGCGCTCGACACGAACAACACGTTATACTTCTGTACGGCCTCCGTGATCACCTCACAGATTCTCCTGAAGAACACAGACGTGGGCAATATGAGCAAAAATTCACTTCTCTGTATTTCTGGACTGATTTGCGGTGTATATATCTCGGCATCTTTTACACTTTTGTATTTGGATTAAACAAATAAAGTGAATGTAACCATGTAGGCATATATTATGTGCAAAAAATTACATTCTAACACTGTAACATTGCAATCTAAAAAAACAATGCTTTTAAGGCGAGACACTGCAGGTGAACTAAACTAATAGTAATCGCAAACATTTTTTGTATTACAAGTTTTCTAAAATGTTAGGTTTTGATATGCAAATGAGGCATTATTTAATTAAATATGCGCTAATTTGCATATGATGTCAGTTTCAAAAATCTTGTTTTTTTTTGACATATTAGAGATTTTACGTCACTGTATGAAAAGCGGAGGGGCAAAAAAAAATGGACAGAAAACACTATATTTTCAAAATTTTGGGGGGATTAAAATGTATATAATCAAGAAAATTATATATGAACAAATCCCTCTGTGAAAACCTATATCAGGATATAGACTATAGGAATAAAAATGTACAGTTTGGTGTGTGTGAGCGCTGCTGAAGTGGAGATTTACGGCTCGGTGTAGCAGAAAAAATCTCATTTTGAGAAAACGGCCTTTAAAAATACATATTGTAATTGAAATCTATTGACAAATAGATAAAGTGCTATAAAACAAACACTTAGCAGTCTTTTGGATGTTTCTTTCCACTAGTCTGCAAAAACACTTCAAAAAGCCCAAATAGACAGGTGCATGAAAAAACAGTGTGTTTGCCTGTAGTTTCTCCTCTTAAAGCAGAAGTTAAATTCACTAAACTATAAATGCACAGACTAATTGAGTAAAAAGGCTATTTTGATTACCCCATTACAGTCACTTTATATCATACAAATACACAAATGCAAGTAAACAAGTGGCTTGAACAATCCAGCAACTAGTCGACTTTGCAGTGACACAATCGGATGAGAATAAAAGCCACAGAAATACACGTGACTTGACTTTGCCGTGTATTCTGCACGTTTAATGTCATCAGAAGCGCAGAGAGAGACTCACCCTGAGTTCGGCCAATGCGTCGCCTCCCCGTAACTGTAGTTCACGAGATCACACTTGTAGTTTATGACTTCAATCATCTGCAAACAGAGATCACATATAACACAATCACTAAAGCAACCGCGATGCAGGAGATCTTGGTGTCATAAACGTGTGAATGTGCTTCATCAGATCCAGTGTCTGCATCAGGAGCTTTTCTCTTCACTAACACCACTTTTATTCATCTCAGTGTGTTTGAGTCAGATGGTGTTTTTGGGGATTGTTATGACATTAGATCTTATTAACAGTATAGACGACTTTGTAGGATATATCATTACATTGATGTTGCACACGCATCTAAATAAAAATAACACGGGAAGCGGTGCTTTCAAGTGGCGCACTGCATTATTTATTGAAGCACTATACAATGGAGCCAAATAATCTATGTTTTGTTAAAATATTTGTTGTTGGACATTAAATTCGATATGTATCAAAACCATACAAATAAATACATACATACACAAAGTGTTTATTTATATGCACATTTCAAAACACTCAGTACCAAACTATATAAAATAAATTATAACATATACTAAAAAAATAACACTTGATTTGATATTTTGTATCTAGAAGGTGACATTCAGGCATTTTTGGTGTGATTTAAGCGTTATTATAGTAAACTAAAACTATTAACAATTGTTTTATTAACTGAAATAAAATAAAACACAAATATTAGATGAAAAACAAATGACAAATGAGCTGAAAATAATTTAAAGGGTTTTTTTTACCTTTATTTAAAAAAATTAAAATATTAAAAATAAATAAATAAATATATATATAAAAATAAAAATACTCAAACTACCACGAAACCTCAAGAGTAAAAAACAAAAAGTTATAAAAGTTTATAAATAATCCTATAATAGCCCTGATTTCAGAGTTTAAATACCGTATTGACCCGAATATAAGACAATGGTTTTTTTCTTGGAAATACATCTGAAAAAAAAAAACAGTCATCTTATATTCAGAGTCTAGACTTTGACATGTCAATAAGAAAAGCGCTATATAAATTAAATGAATTATTGTTACATTATTAATAATACACCCAAAACAATAGGTGGCGCCAAATACGCATAAAACGAGTGTGCCATGAAATATGTAATGTGTGGTGTAATAATGTTAGAAGATCGCGAGTGAAAACAAAAGAAAGAGAAAAGCTTACAGCGGCATATTAGCCTGATGGGAACAAACTATATATATAAAAAATTCAGAAGGGTTTCCTGTTATTTTTATGGTATACCAAACAGTGTATATTTTAAATGTGTTGTTGGTACATTTTCCCAGTATTTACCATACTTTCAAAACAAAAACTAAAACAGGAAAAAATATGCGATATGAAAATAATTTAAGAAAATTGTTTTTTTGGTTTTCAAAAGGTACATCTTGAAAAAGGGGGGTCGTCTTATGTTCGGGTCAATACAGTAGTTCCTAAAATGATGTGTCAGTGAGTGAGTGTTGATCTCTCACGGCTCGTATGAGGCCGGTCCCCGTCTCCATTGTGCTGAGGCGCGTGTCTCCGATCTTCACAGCCAGGATCTGAGCTCCTGGAGCGACTCCGTTCCGCTCGGGTTCATCGGGGAAGTGACCCGCTGCGATGCTGGCCACATGCGTCCCATGAGCTCCTGCAAACACACGCTGATCAGCGTAAAGCCTCTCAATGATATACACTTACAATATACATTTGTGACCCTGGACCACAAAACCAGTCATACGGGTCAATTTTCTGATATTGAGATTTATACATCATCTGAAAGCTGAATAAATGAGCTTTCTATTGATGTATGGTTTGTTAGGATCGGACAATATTTGTAAATCTGGAATCTGAGGGAGCAAAAAAATCTAAATATTGAGAAAAATCACCTTTAAAGTTGTTCAAATGAAGTTCTTAGCAATGCATATTACTAATCAAAAATTGAAGTTTTAATATATTTACGGTAAGAAATTCACTAAATGTCTTCATGGAACATGATCTTTACTTAATATCCTAATGATTTTTGGCATAAAATGAAAATCGATAATTTTGACCCATACAGTGTATTGTTGGCTATTGCTACAGATATACCTGTGCTGCTTAAGACTGCTTTTGTGCTGCAGGGACACATTTCATATTCATCATCAGTCTCACCTCCGCTGGTGACGATACACAGAGTGTTTCCCTCGTCATAGATGTTTATGGAGTAATTGAGCATCTCAGCATATCCCAATGTGGCATATTCCTGTCTCTCTCGATAAGAGCTCAGGATGGTGCAAGACGACAGGTCTCCGTTCTCAGAAGTGTCCACCACAGCCCTGACACACACACACACACACAAACAATCATCTTAATAATGCACTGAAAATGCGCTCACTCTCAGTTCATCCGAGATCAGGATGAGTTTGTTTCTTCATCAGGTTTGTAGAAATGTGTCTCTGCATCAGTGTCTCAGCAATGGATGCTCTGCAGTGAATGGGTGCCGTCAGAATGAGAGTCTAAACAGCTGATAACTTTTTTTTTTTAACAGCACTTTTTCACTGGAGGAAGAGTTATTATGGATTATAGACTCGTATTTGAGTTCAAAACATCTTTTGTCTCAGCTTTTGTCTTCTCCAGATGTTATCTGATGGACTGGAGTGCTGTGGATTATTGTGATGTTTTTATCAGCTGTTTGGACTCTCATTCTGACGGCACCCATTCACTGCTGAGACACTGATGCAATGATGCATTTGAAGGAACAAACTCATATACATTTTCATTTTTGGGTGAACTATTCCTTTAAAGCCGGTGGTTTAGCTGGAAGTGCTCTGACCTCCACGTGACGCCGTCGTGCCACGATATACAGTCATAAACCGGCCCTGGATCACTGTACTTCTTCTCCAGGGTCCCTAACAGCTCCACGTGACACTGTAGCTCCTCCTTCTGCAGCTTCTCCATCTGACCACACAAACACACATTTATTTTAAGCCACGTTCAACATGCAAAACAACCAGCAAGCATCACACGCTAATATCTTATTTTCTCATGTTTTATTGAGGCATGCAGTCTGACCTGTGATGGGTTTGGGTGAGTCTGGTCAAACTCTTCTATCCTGCGACTGGCCTCAGCGAGAGCTGCTCTGTGTGCCGGATCCCACAGCTTCTCCTTACGCTCTTTCTGAGCCGCCAGACACGGAGTTATGATGAATAAACAAGCCAAAACATGCATTTGTCAGAAGCCAACATGAGCATATACCATCAGCGCTGTCAAATAATCACGTTACCTGTATTCTCTCTTTGAGAGCTTTAGGGAAAAAATCATAACCGTTCTTTATTCCGATGTGATACTTCCCAGACGGATTCACCCAAGCGTCAGGAATCTGAAGAGACACGGAAACCTTTAGTGCCACTGAAACGCTGCGGACCGGTTATTAAATTAATATAGAGGAGTGAATATCACAAAGACTGTGGAGAACATGTCTGACTCATATTTTACACATGTATAGAGTAATATAGCTTTAAAACGTAATATTACTTAATTTTTTTGTAACACATATAATTAGAGGCAAAGTAGATGTGTTTAATAAGTTATTATATAAATGTTAAATACAGATGACTGAGAATCAATCTGATTTGTTGTTGTTGTTTTGTATACACACACACACACACACACACATATATATATATATAAAAAAATACATATACATTTTTACTTTGTATAGGTAGGGACGGAAAGAAAATTGTTTTGTATTTGCTCTTTTGAATTTATTTAATTTTAAAAAAATTTTTTTTAAATAATTGCATGAGGGAATATATTTTTAAATGACAAAAAATTACAATGATTCCATTTTTGTATACATTTTGTATTATATATTTAAAATTAATTAAAATAATTTAAAATACAGCTCCACCTCACAAAATATTGCACTAGGAAATGAGAATCACCTTTGAGAATAATAACAACCTCAGGAAAAGAAAAAAACAACAACTAAAAAGTAAAACAATGCAAAGTAATGAGAGAATGACATTTTTTTTGCATTGATTAGTATGCGTTTTAACGCCATGCCAGCTTCCCTGGCAAGTAGCAAGTTGAAATGCTATGAAAGATCATTTTTATAACACCTATACAAGTTTGCTTTGATTTACAGTTGACGACAAACTTCTTCAAAAGGTGTCTTTAGACTATATTTGCATTAAAAGTTCAAATGAAAACATCATAATGGTCCTGAAACAGACTGAAATTTCTAAATGCAAAACATCATCTCTTCTTTTCTCGGTCTTGATTTCAGTGTAAAACACGAGAACCAAATGTGTTATTGTGCTGTTGTTCACACAGATACAGTTTTAGTAACCCGAGCATCTGAAAGCTTGCGTGAACTGTGATGAATGACAGCGGCTTCTCTTACTCTGAGCGAGCGTCCGGTCAGTCCGGTCACAAGCCCGTCTTTGACCTCCGCCACACTGGACATGTTCACGTCGCCGCTGCCCGTCGTGTCAATGATGTCCACGATCTTGGGTTTCCCGTCTGTTGTAGTCTACAAGAAAGAGCATGAGATACAGTTCAGCATCAGTCTGGAGTCACACAAATCATATCAGATTCACAGCGGGATGCGTTTGGCTGTATATTTATGATAAATGATCTGTGTTTGAGTGCACAAATCAGCTCACATGATCCAAAGTGTTGCCATATGAGCATTACATGATCATTCTTCTTTTAAAAACGATGATGGACAGACAGAAACAAGACAGATACATCACACAAACCCCTCAGTAGTGTAGAATAACCGCTGACAGGTGAGCGAGAGCTCAAAACAGCTGCTGGATCCACTTACAGCTCAAGATAACAACACTACCAGCATAGTTAACACTAACTATAACACACAAAACAGTAGCGCTGCCAAACGATGAATCACATCCAAAATAAAAGTTTTTGTTTACATAATATGTGTACTATGTGTGTGTGTATATATATATATATATATATAGAGAAATACACACACATGCCTGTATATATTTGAAAAACGTTGTTTATATAATATAAATTATATTAATATAAATATATACATGTAAATATTTTCAAAATATATATTGCATGTGTGTGTATTTATATATATATATATATATTTATATATATATATATATATATATACATATATATATATATATATATATATATATATATATATATATATATATATATACAGTACACACACATATATTATGTAAACAAAAACTTTTATTTTGGATGCAATTAATCGTTTGACAGCTAGTTGTGCCTCAAGATCTAATGAGCTCCCTATATAGGCAGGATTTTAGTATTGCTGTCTATGTAGGGAGCTCGCTAGATTTTGAAACACAGCCTTTGTCACATACAATGGTTCTTTGACATTTAATTGAGTAAATGGTTACTGTATTCAATTATCATGGTATTTTGTCATATAATGGTGCTTAGAAATACCATGGTAGTAGTCCAAAGAAACTGTGGTATTACCATGGTACTCCTTTGTAAGTCAGAGCCATTGATGAGGATGACACAGCTTGTCCTTTCAAACGTGTAGTTTATGTTTTTAACAGCTTTATTCAGCTTGACTTATTTCGTATACGTTAGTGATTCTTTGTTTAATTGTGACACCGGAGGTCCAGTATTTGTGGTGCCTTAAACGGGAGGAAAACCGACTGCGGCCTAGTGATGAACCGCAGCCGCGGGCTCGATTTACCTGCATGCCCGGGGCCCCTGGGTCCACCCCGGTGTCGAGGATCGCGATGAGCACCCCTCGGCCATCGTACTCCGGGAATTTTGTGAGGAACGAAGCAGCGCCGGTCTCTTTTTTGGGAAGCAGCCCGTGGAACGGGAACGGCTCTTCGGCGGAATGAGCAGACATCACGGTACAGAGCGAGAATAAAAACACAACAGCGGCGAACCGGTATCGACACAATGTGCGCGCCAGCCGAGCGACTCTCTTAAAGGTGCAGTACCACTCAATCTCAGTCACCGTAAACATACACTACTTCATCCCAGTATCGTTGTGGTTTAGTACATAATTCTTGCACACATAATATTTATATATTTAATACTTATTTTATAACGTATAACCTTATATTAGAATAGCTTTAATAACCTTAATACAATTATTCAAAAAGCCGTTCTCTACTGTTTTGCCAGTGTTACCATTAAACGTCCGTTTTTTAAATGTTTCAAAAATGTTTTTCTTGGTAATGTGAATATTAACAAAAAATATGAAATCGTTACTTTTGAATGTTCTCTGAAAATTCTGCAATAACATTGAAAAAAAAAGTTCAACAAACGTCCAATTGAAATGTTTCAGAATTAAAACATACCATGAACAATGTATAAATAATGTTTTTGGCATTATAACGTTTTGAGAACATTATTAAAGATCAGGTAACTCTAAATGAACTTTCTATAACCGTTACTGGAAGAACGTTTGTTCAGAACTTTGAGAGAACCTTGCCAGAACGTTAGCTGAACGTTCCCTTTTAGTATGAACGCATGTAAATATTTAAAGGAATAGTTCACAAAAACGTTGTTACATACTCAAATTACTCCAGTTAAATTAACATCTGTGACCCTGGACGACAAAACTCTTAAGTGTCAATTTTTCGAAATTGAGATTCATACATCATCTGAAAGCTGAATAAATAATCTTTCCATTGATGTATGGTTTGTTGGACAATATTTGTCTGAGATACAACTATTTGAAAATCTGGAATCTGAGGGAGCAAAAAAATCTAAATATTGAGAAAATCACCTTTAAAGTTGTTCAAATGAAGTTCTTAGCAATGCATATTACTAATCAAAAATGAAGTTTTGATATATTTACGTTAAGAAATTTACAAAATATCTTCATGGAACATGATCTTTACTTAATATCCTAATGATTTTTGGCATAAAAGAAAAATGGATCATTTTGACCCATACAGTGTATTTTTGGCTATTGCTACAAATATACCCCAGCGACTTAAGACTGGTTTTGTTGTCCAGGGTCACATATGTACTTAATTCAGTACTACTGCATGACGTCGGTACATTGGGAATATAGCGCACAAGTCGTATGGACTACTGTTATGAATTATTTTCGGTGCTTGATAATGTTGCAGCATAGAAGTCTAGATTGCATGAGGGTGAATTTTCATTTTTGGGGTAGTATATTCTTTTAATATCGCCAAAATTGCTATAGTTAACAGAAAATGTGCCAGTGATGGTTAGTGAAATTGACATTAATAAACATTAGAAATATTTGATTCATATAGCGTTTCGTATATGGTAATGCACAATAGTAACAGTAACTACAGTGTGGATTTTTCTAAACTAAATAAATGAAAGCAACACCCTCCAATTCTGAAGTTCTCCTTTTAAACATCTCGTGAGTTGTGTGGCTGCATGAGTTCAACCAGTAGATGGCCATATTGTCCCATTGAGATATAATTGGTGCCCATTGAAAGGGTTGATGTCCAACATACTGCTTTCATTTGTCTGCCCTGTACTGACCTGCAGTGAGGGATGTCAGAAACCCGTCCTGAGCTAAAGAGCTTGTTCTGCTTTGATGGTGTAGCTGCATTCACACTGTGTTTTAAGGTCAGCTGAATCATTCAGAAGCACACTTCTCTAAAAGACTGGTGATTGCGGCATGATCGAGTTTAAATGTGTTCTAAGACACCAGACTCTTTTCTGAGAAATAATGTGAATGACTCAGAGAAGATGTTTATGTGAGAAACCTTGTTGTTTTTGAGCTGCTGAGATGATTTTAGACCCGAAAGGACATGTAGGATTAGCACTTGATGATGCTTTTCAGTCTTGAATCTTTTCAGATAGTATTTTTCCCCCATGCTATGGAAATCAGTGGATACCAGCAACTGTTTGGTTACCAAAATTCTTCAAAATGTTTTCTTTTGTGTTGAACAGAAGAAAGAAACTCATACAGGGTGCTTACAAACTGAAGGTGAGTAAATGATAACAGAATTCTCATTTTGTGGGTGAACTGTCCCTTTAAATGTTTAACTATAGCCTTGTTTTCAAAGGTAAAGAGCATATACAGAGTTGTATTTGATGACATTTGACTACAGACAGTTTGAGACATTGCTGAGATCTCTTGAGGAGACACATGTGAGATTACAGTGAGAGGTTTTGTTTCATCCAGATAATTCTGTCTCGAACATCTCTATTTGTAATCTCATTGCTGTCTAGGAGAACAGTGGAGTTAAATGACAGATATCATTTGCGATTTCTCCTTTTTTTACAGGAAGGACATGACAAATATTCTTACAAAGTATCAAATCAGCACAATAGTGCAGTCATATTACAGGAATTTCTCAATGAAAGGGAAATAAAATAACTACCCAGCACATAATGATGTCTTGTGTTTTCTGTACTGTAGTATGAGAATCTGGGACAGAAGCGATTATGGAGACATATTAAAGCAGAACAACGGAGGCTTTATGAATATGGATTTTACTGCTGCGTTTTCTGCATTTCATTTGGACGTGTTGTATTAGGGACACGAAACACTCCTCATTCTATGTAGAGAGATCTGCTTTATTTCTCATGTTAATCTCCATGTGGACATACTATCTCTGTTTTCTGAATCCAGTGTTCGCAGGGAAGCTTTACCAGCCTGCAACAAGACGTACCAGCTCTGTAATTTTCTGTGTGTGTGCTGATCTCAACAGCTATTTCCAGTTCATCTCCATTGTTTCTTTGACTTGTGAGTGAAATTAAAACACTGTTGAGCATCTCTCAGTTTATGAAACGAACATCTGTCCCTCACACACGCACACAGTTAGAGACAGATGACACTGCGAGGCCTCGTGCACACATCTGACGTGTGCATATTTAATAATGTTTTTGTCAATGATGTAAAAATAGAAGAGAAGCAAATATGAGTGCTTAGATGTAGCTCAGATGATCTGATATCAGATCACCACATTCGAAAGTGGCACAAATTGTGTGTGAAAAATGCATGCAATTAGATTTGACCTACCAGACAGCAGATGAGTGCATGCCCATGTGCTAAATTAATAAATGCAAATGTTCCCTTATCACTTCATGCAACAGAAGAAATTCAAAGACTTATCCATTAACGTACTATTTTTATGTGTGCTGAGCAGATTGTCAATGCATTTTAACCCTATAAAGCCTGACATATGTCTATTTCAATGGAACAGTTTTGTGAAAATAAATAATACAATACACTAAAAATCTAAAGTTTGCGTATGTGTTTTATGTTAATTTGCTTATATGGTCGTATAGTCTGATATAGTGGTAATATAGAGGAAAAGACCCAAACTGAGCAAAAATATGTAATATAAAGATGCTTTTGACATGTGTAAATGTGGCCTAACAGACACAAACGAGTGCTTTAAATAGAAGTGTGTGCTAAATTAAAAAATGCAAATGTTCCTTTATATTTCCATACAACAGAGAAACAACATAGTACTGATCTAACATTTCAGCATGTCTTCTTAAAGCAGAACACACACACACACACACACACACACACATACCCCTGGTGGTTTACCACAGGGCGTAGTCAGCGCCGTTTTAACTAAAATAAAAACATCAAATAGACAGTTACATTGCCCCCATTAGACACTGCCCTACGTGTGTCTGTAGAACTCCCTTCACTGGGAAATTTGCATGCGGCTGGTGCTTGTGTGATAAAGCATTGTTTGTCTCAGCATGCTTTGTATATGCGTCAAAGCGTGCTCATGTTCAGAAGTCTATCAGTTGCATTCATGCAGATGTCACCTGTTTTCTCGAAGTGCCTCGCAGTGACTGTTGCATGCTGACGCACAGGATTGGAGCAATGCAATTAGCCCTGGTGCTATTTTAAAAGGGTCAGACATGCACCTACAGCCGTGTCTAATGGAAGCAGTGTGGCAACAATAGACTGCTGATAAAGACTGCCGCCTGTCCTGGAAGGATGAAGCATCCGGCGCAAATTAGGGAAACAGTTCAATGAGCTTAACTCCAACAATTAGTCCAGCAAAGCCCACATGATAGAGGCCCAACAGTTGTCAAGCAGCTTCAGGGTCATTAAAACATCACCCTGGACTTCACGATCCTTCAGTAAGAGGCTCACAGACAAATCTGCAGTTTGTAGCCTAAATGGACGTATGATATGAGATCTGGTTTAAATTACACTCTCGTTCTCTCTTCACAGGCCACATGAGATTTCAATGACTGGTAACACACTCGATGAGCTTTCAGTGGATTGCACATCACGTTATTATAGCTCCCATGTTGCTTTATTCAGTGTTTAAGCTTATTTTCAGCGAGCCTGTAAAATCTGATGAGGATCTAGCACATACAACAATGGTAACTGTGGTATGCACTAAAATGCCTGGTAATAAAGTGGGAAAGTGGTGTGGTGTTATTCAAAAAACAATGGTTTTGTCACTGTGCAGATCCCACATGTTTCATTTATTATGATTTTACAGTAACAATAATAACTATGCTATAATGGTGGAAACTATGCTTATTTTTTTATAGTCGATTAATATGAGTTTTCATAATGCATTCGGCTGTTCCCCCACCCTCAATGTTGAATATTTGGTTACGCCTTGAGCGAGGATGACTCTTGTCCCAACCATGCTCGTGTTATTTATAGTAGCAGATGAGGGCAGAACTCAGAACTGGTGCAAAAGTCTCAGAAATATGCATAACCAGACATTTTTACATTGAACGTCTTTGTCATTATATAAGTGCAGCGAGCATCTAAAATGAAGAGAAGTGCAGACAGCATTATGGTGTTTACATAAAAACGATGCAAGTTGGCTAATTTGTGACCCTGGTGCACAGAAGCAGTCATAAGCAGCACAGCTATATTTGTAGCAACAGCCAAAAATGCATTGTATGGGTCAAAATTATACATTTCCTTTTATGCCAAAAATCATTAGGATATTAAGTAAAGATCATGTTCCATGAAGATATTTAGTAAATGTCCTACCGTAAATATGTCAAAACTTGATTTTTGATTAGTAATATGCATTGCTAAGAACTTCATTTGGACAACTTTAAAGGCGATTTTCTCAATATTTTGATTTTTTTTGGACCCTCAGATTTTCAAATAGCTGTATCTCAGCCAAATATTGTCTGATCCTAACAAAACGTACATCAATGGAAAGATTATTTATTCGGCTTTCATATGATGCATAAATCTCAATTTCCAAAAACGGACCCTTATGACTGGTTTTGTGGTCCAGGGTCACATTTGGTACAGATTACATGACATATATATTGACTGTGGTTCAAAAATAACTGCAAAATGTAAAACAATTGTTTTTTTGGGGGGGGGGGGGAAGCTAAAGTGTGTATAATGGCATTCAACTGTGCTCTTACTAATGCTGCTGTTTAGGATGACTAATTTGGGTAACATCTTGCAATCAACGCGACGCGATTTTGACGCGACGCTTTCGCTGTAGACGAGGTGTAACGTGACAGTCCCCTCCCACTTCATGACGCACCCGCGCTGTCATCCAATCAGCACGCGAGAAGCTGTTCCCAGGCCCCTCCCCCCCAAAAAAACGGTCGCGTTTGAGCTGTGCGTTCGCCGCGCGCTGCTCAGTCCGGTGAGTCACCGTTCGCGCTGGAATACAGAGAGAAAGAGTGGCGGATAACGAACGGAAAACGGGAAAAGAGCTGGAGCTGCAAGCATGGCGGTCGAAGAGGAAGGTCTTCGGGTTTTCCAGAGTGTCAAAATTAAAATCGGTGAGTTTTGGAGCGCGTTAATAACGCGCCTGACCGCGTTCCCTATTCTGACTGAAATCACACGGTGAATTCTCACTGTCTATTGTGAGAATTTGTGGATATTTATACAAATATACACAAATAAATACGTAATTTTGTCATTTCGCTATTAACGCGGATATATCTGAGGCAATTTTATCGTATTACATGGTAAATAATCTGATATTATGTGTTTGAATGGCGCCTCAGCTCAGTGAGCCTCAAATAGCTTCACATCCAGATGCGCGAAAACAACAATATCTGTGTCCTCACATCGTTATAATCGTGTCTTAAAGGTGTTCTTCCTCATATAGACACAGATTTGGTGTGTTTCTCTCCGGCTGTGGAGGTTTAGAAGCTGCAGAGCATTTTTAGCTCTGGACTCATAAACGATACTGGCGGTTTTTTTCAGTGTGTTCTGCATCTGAAATCATTTATACAGGCATTGCAACAAGTACAACATGCTGATGAAATCATTCTTTCCGACTCGAACAGAAATGCATGTGATTTTCTTCCTGGACAGACTGACAGGCATGTGTTGTGTGTTCTCAGTTTGACTGCTGGCGTGTGGTTTGACTAATGTAAACATGATAAACACTGGGAAGATGCTCTTTGTGTTTGTCTCTTTCAATTTCTGTTTGAGTGTGCTTGACATTTAGAAATTGTGCATTTGTGTGTGTGATGTTCTTCTTCTGTTCCTCAGGTGCACACGGGTCTCATGCATGAGGTGAGTGTGTGTTTACTGCTGTCATTGAGTTGTTATTTGACTCAGATTAAAGCAGAACACACACACACACACACACACACACACACACACACACACACACACACAGAGTCCTGCAGGTCTAATCTAATCTCTGTAAGGTACAGTAAACGCGCTCCGTGCTACACCCGGGAACATGTTTGGCTCTGAGCGTCAGTCTCTTCCATATTTCCATATGTACCACAGTGCAGCTGAACACATTTATATGAGGTCGTGTAACTGCTTTGCATTTAAATATCACAGTTTGGGTTGTACATTGAAAAAAAATGGTGTAGGAACAATTTTCGGTAAAACTCATTAGCTCTGTGCTTGTACTCTGCACAACGGTAATAAAGTTTAATCTAATCTAAAACTTCGAGCCTTATTATATAATGCATGATAAAAGTTATTTAATGCATTAATTATGCCTTATAATGCACCTCATAATGTAACCTCTGTTATAAAACATTATAATACTTAAATATGCATTGAACACACCTTAAGAAAGTTTAATGCATTGACATGACAAACAGCCAATTTGAGATGTAACAGGAATCTGCAAATATTATAATACATTACAATTGTTTAAGAAAAGATATAATGGATTATAACGTACGTTATGAATACCTTTATTATGCAAAGGCTTCAAATAACACATTAACCCGATTTTCATTAAGAAAACAACTTTTTCAATACTGTTAGGCAACGATCATAAATAATGTGTAGAATCACTGACCCATATTAGGATTATTATAGTTAACTAAAACTAAAGCATAAAAATCTTTTTGTTATAAAATAAAATTCAACATTTCATTTAAATTCATGTATTAAACTACAACTGATATAAAAAATAATAAATCAACATATTTAAAAAATCAATCTACTACTAAAAATTACAAACACAACAAAATCCACAATGCAATTTTGTTGTAATAACTGGTAATTAACAGCTGCTTTTATTAAAAAAGATAAACAACAAACTAATAAAAAAAAAACAACAGCCAATTTTCAATTACAAACCGTACTTTCATATTATGTTAGTACTATAGTATTTTGGCAGGAATTCCTCAGGCTTTTATGTTTTTAAGTGCAGCAATCAAGTTATTCCGGACTTTAGATGAATAAAATGTGTTTGTTATTATTATAAACACTTTATAACACTGCTATTATTATGAACACACAAAGAACTCCACTGTGGCAGTACTATGGTAAAGTGATGATACTACGTGGTGCACTGTAAAACCAAACAGTGAAATGAATTAAATGAAATGAGTTAATGTTTTGGAAAAGTTCATTGGACTTAATTTAAATAAGTTCTGTAAACTCAAAATGTTGTTGTAAGGTGAACTTAAAATGATTGCGTTTTCTAGTTCCCAGCATGCTTTGCATCAGACAACAAGGAAAATAAATGTAGGAATTAAGTGTGAGTTTTTGCACAATGATTAACATAGAGAGACATAAGTTAGTACTTAAATGTTGTGTTATGTTAGGTTTCTGTTATGTTGGTTTTGTAGTGTTACAATTGTGGTGAAGAGTAGAGCCTGTGGTTAGGTTGAGGATGGACAGCAAAACTATATTATACTGCATATGGTTTAACTTTTTACATGCAAGTGTTTTGAGTCTTTAGATAACTACATTAGCATGTGCCAGTGTGCTGTTGCTAATTAGCACTTAACTATAAAGATCTGATTGAATGTGTTGTTTATGGAAGCACGTTGTATATAATTATCATTGTGGGGTGGGATCATGGAAACGAGGCTTGGCTTGCTTCCCATTGCCCCACTTGTCATAAATTTTTTTAGCTCTACTAACTTAAAAAAATTGAGTTTGTTTACTCAAATGTTTTGAGGCAATACGTTTACTCAAATGTTTTGAGTATTCTTAACTTATCGGGATTTTCAGTGTGCTTTGATGGTGTTTGAAGAAGATCTAATATTTTAATAAACGTTAACCCTAATACTATGGTATTTTGGCAGGAACTCTGGTTACCATGGTAAATTGAGGATTCGGCACATTTGTTTACGATGTTAAGTCAGTAACAAATGTGCTATTGAGTTATTCTCCACTTTCGATGAATAAAATGTGTTTGTTATTATTTTAATTTTTTATTTATCCTTTATTTTACCAGGATAGTCCCATAAAATCTCTTCTTCCAGGGAATTGTTATTAGACTTCTATCAACACTCATAAGCAACAGTGATGGTATTAGATTGATAGATACATGGGAACAAATTCATTTGTGTTTGATTCGTGATTGCGAGTGTTGTTTCCTAACATCTACACGTCCCTGTGTGGCAGTTGGGTATTTTTAACCTAATTGCTTCACCAGCGTTTGACAGAATTGCACATGTTTTGGAGAAGTAGCCTCGGTTCGGTGCTCCGAGTCACGGACCTTCGAACAGCAGAGGAAACCAGCGAGATCTTTGAGCGAAATCTTGTCTGTGGTAGATGTTATCGGCCGTCACACCCTGCCTTACAGAAAGTCTGGTGTCCAGTAGGTTGGGCAGATGTACAGTAACGTCTCTCTCTGCTAGTCAGCTGTTGCATTATGTAGTTGTCCTTGACTGATGAATGCTTTTTGCTGTCTTTCAATGCTGTTGTAGTTGTATTGGGTGGAGAATTGCATCCGTTCTGCGAGAGCATCTGATGTTTCGTTTTAGCATGTTAAATAAATATCTGGATGATAGTTGGTGGTTGATGATAAGAGTTTTGTATAGGCCGATACTACTGATATCTATCAATGTTGCTAATGGATGACAAAATTCTGAAAATGACCAAAAATCAGTCAGTTAATCGGTTCAAAGATAAAAGAATGTAACGGCTTTAATGAGGGCAAGAAATAAAATCCCATGAAACATTTCAAATTACATCCAATTAAATTTGACGGAGAAACTATTCATTAGATGCTGATTATATAGAGACAATATATTTTACATTATATACCCTGGACCACAAAACCAGTCTTAAGTGTCAGTTTTTCAAAATTGAGACTTCTATATCATCTGAAAGCCAAATAAATAATCTTTCCATTGATGTATGGTTTGTTAGGATCGGACAATATTTGTCTGAGATACAAGTATTTGAAAATCTGGAATCTGAGGGAGCAAAAAAATCAAAATATTGAGAAAATTACCTTTAAAGTTGTTCAAATGAAGTTCTTATCTATGCATATTACTAATCAAAAGTTAAGTTTTGATATATTTACGGTAGGAAATTCACTAAATATCTTCATGGAACACGGTCTTTACTTAATATCCTAATGATTTTTGGCATAAAATAAAAATTGATAATTTTGAGCCGTACAATGTATTTTTGGCTGTTGCTACAAATATACCCCAGCGACTTAAGACTGGTTTGTGGTCCAGGGTCACATTTATCTCTCTCTCTCTCTCAAGCTCACTCAGTGTTGCCAAGTTCACTGTTTTCCCCTGTAATTGAGCTGCTTGTCAATGGATTTTTTCCCCCCGGTTTAAAGGTTTGACATATCGCATAAATTGTAATTGACTGAAATGCGTATATTGAAATATTTTACTTTCTACCAATGATGAAACTGTGTTAGATTATGAGTTTTGTGAGGGAGGGAGGCCTCTGAGCTTGTGATTTTCATGTTGAAATTGTGTACTATGCATAACGGTGACTGTGAAATATAGATTTTAGGTGTGAGACTGGCATATGTTGAGTTTTGATATTTGGATAGGGTCATTGGGCTTGCTTAGGCCTTTTTCTGATTGGTCTTAGGGTTGTTTTTTTTTATACAGACCTGGCAACCCTGCATATATATATATATATATATATCACGAGTCATGTAGTTTTTCATCAGGAATTCCTGTGTTAGACACAATAGGTTGAAATAATGTGGGCTGATGGCTTCAGCTGAAGCAAATACATCCTCATAACATCCTCATAGCTCATGGTAGGTTTGTCTTCATGAGTTATTGTTAAAAATCAATTCCCCAATGGTGAAAATGAGTGGGATTTTTACATCTGATGTGCTCTATAACAGCTGTTTCCAAACATGTTTCCAAACACCCATCTGTCATTGGTCAGTCAGTCAGATAGCCCCGCCCCAAACTCACATAATTGGTCGAGTCTGAGGTTAACACGTTGCTCAAACATCAATGTTGATCAATGTTGTGGAAGCGTCAGTGTTTCACTCTTCAGTAATGACTGACTCACAGTGAAACTGACCAGCCGAACATCGCAGCTGCATTGCATTGCTCCAAGTTACTATTTAAGTCATATGCACACTGTTCATAGACAATAAAGAGATTTTTCTGCAGGTCAGATCATGTTTAAATGTGACCCGTGCTGGCAGAATGAGTGTGAATGTGCACGGCCTAATTTTGAGCTACAGGCAACAGAGTGACGAGTGAAAAACGTCGATTTTGGTAGAATTTGAGGTTTTCACAATGAGTCCATCTAGAGATCACAATGCTCCAAATAGTAATTAAACATCTAAAATGATCTTTATTTGTACGTTTTCTGAGAGGAGTATCTGCTCACTTCTGGGCGACTGCTGCTGCGTCTCAAGCTGTAGGTTTATTGTTGCAGCGCAGCATTGTAGCTTTGTGAATATTCATATCGAATAATCGAAAACCAGTGAAATATGATTTTCAAACCCATGCTGATCAAAACGATCGCGCTGACTGACATTTGGAAAGCGCCTGCATAAGACGCATTAAGTACATTATAAAGTACATTATTGCGAAATATGTCTTGGCGAGATACACACAAACATGATCTGTTACGTCTTACATGAGCGTTTAGTTATATTAGCATTATATTATATAACATTATATTAGATCCATGCATTACAATAGGTCTTAATATAGATCTGTTTCAATGTTAATCAGAATCAGAATGAGTTTTATTGCCAGCTATGTTTACACATGCGAGGAATGACAGCGACAGAACAAAAAACACAGAAAATAAAAAGAATAATTAAAAAGTAGTAAATAAGGAATAAAAATATACTAATTGACAATTGTATGTACAGGTATATAACAATAGACAGTTGTATGTACAGGTATATTATGTGCAAATTGAAATGTAGACTAAGTATGTGTGTTAGATAAATAAGTGTATAAGTGCATAATATTCTAATGATTTTTGGCATTTATTTATTTATCAGTTTTGAGCCATACAATGTATTGTTGGCTATTGCTACAAATATACTTGTGCTACTTATGACTGCTTTTGTGCTGCAGGGTCACAAATATCATTTTGAAGATATTTTAATGAATAATGTGAAAATAAAGTCATTTTGACAGCATGTGTCACAAATGCTCTTTGCTGAAGTGGTGAATCCTGACGTCTCTTGTGCACAGTGCATTATGGGTGTTTGTGGAGCGCTTCTGTGAGCAGTAGTGTCACGGTTAGCAGACTAAGATCAGGCCGAAGTGTTGACGGAAGGAAGCGGAGGCTCTCATACTTATATGGAGTTTCCTGACCGAGCTCGTGTCTAAAGGAAATGCTGTCTGACTTTCAGGGGTCAGGAGCTTCTGGAAGAGGGAGCGAAGAGGAAACAGGAAACTGCTCCAGATCACTTCCTGATTTGGCCAAATGAGCTGCAAAGCTGCTTGTTTTTCCATATTCCTGGGAAGCAGCGGGATAATGCAAACCAGATGGAAGTTCACCGTCTTTGACGGTCATGTGATGAATCATGAATTTGTGTTTCCTTCTTTCACTCACATTTCAAATCATCTGTGACTGTGTTTACTCTCTTAATTCATGGTCATGATCTTACTGTGAAGGATTAATGTTAGAGCTGCATGATTAATCTATGCATATGGAAACGCAACATGCATAAACCATCTTCCCAAACTATTATTATAATAGAAACTAAAACAACCATAAATGTTGGTGTTGTCAATAATATTATTTTATTATAATATTTTAATATAAAATTGTATTATTATATTTTCTTAAATACTTGATGTTTTATTTTGCAAGGAAATTACAATATTACTATTTCTTATTTTTAATATATTTCTATTTGTAATTATTATTACTATTATTATTACTATTATTAATATATTATTATTTCTTGTCTTGATGTTTTATTTTATAGTGAAATATTACAATATATTTCATTTAAAAAAAATTTTTATTTGATTTTATTTTGATTAATAATGATAATTGTTTTTTTCTTAAAGGCTTGTTTCATTTTACAGTGAAATATTACAATATTTATTCTTTTAATATTTTTATTTGATTTTATTATCAATAATAATGATTTTATTATTTTTTCTTAAATACTTAGTTTTATTTTCCAGTGAGATATTACAACAATAATATTAATTAAAAACAAATATTTTATTTGATATCATTATCATCAATAACATCAATAATAATAATATTTATATTATTATTATTATTATTATTATTATGTTTTATTTTCCAGTTAAATATTACAATAGTTATATTTCATGTTTTATTTAAATATTTTTATTTGATATTATTATAATTTTTTGTATTGATATATAATCATAGATTTTTTTTGGCCAAATTGTGCAACTCTACAAATAAGTACAGCAAACCAGTAGCTTTGATTTGCAATTTTAATCAGAAAAATCACAGTTAAACTTTTTACCCAAATCATGAAGCCATAACTGACTCTAATCTACAGGAAAACATCTTGATAATCTTTCATCAGAATGCAATAACTTTTTCAGAAACAACTTTTCTCTTCAGCTGGCATCATCTCTAGTCCATGCGTGCTATTAGTTAATTTTAACTAGTAGTCAATGGTTTGTTCAGTTGTTTTTTATGCTGTTGTAGACGAAATTTTCCAAACTCCTGCCAGGAGTCGTTTAATTATGTAATGAAGCCAGGACAGTACACCAGGACAGATGGAGTTTGTAGCGTGTGGTTTGTGCTGTTGAGGAGCTTTGCGCCGCCTTCGGATAAAGAACCGGTCCCAGCGCTGCGGCTGACGGAGGTCAGGGCTGCGTTTATGAGGAGTATGAGCCAGTGTCTGATGACATGCCACTCTTCCTCTTCAGTCATGTTTAGTTCGGCTCACTGGGGATGTGACGTCACAGGCGCTGTTTATCCTCCTGAGGACCGCCGATGACTCAGGCGCACGGATTGGACTCATCTTCCAGGAATACTGCTGAGAAATGTAGTGGTTTTGGAGTATTTGGGAAAACCATCAAAGCGTAATGAGTGTAATGAACGAGGCGGTTTCCTGCCTTTGTGCTTCGCTCAAATTCACAGTGTTTTTAATGTAAACCTCAACACACGCTTCCTGTTGACATGATCAGGTGTTCTCAAGTCTCTTTGGAATAAGTGGGAGCACAAAACCAGTCATACGGGTCAATTTTTGGAAATTTGAGATTTATACATCATCTGAAAGCTAGAATATATAATCTTTCCATTGATGTATGGTTTGTTAGGATCGGACAATATTTGTCTGAGATACAACTATTTGAAAATCTGGAATCTGAGGGAGCAAAAAAATCACAATATTGAGAAAATCACCTTTAAAGTTGTTCAAATGAAGTCCTTAGCAATGCATATTACTAATCAAAAATTAAGTTTTGATACATTTACGGTAGGAAATTTACTAAATATCTTCATGGAACATGAACTTTTACTTAATATCCTAATGATTTTTGGCATAAAAGAAAAAAAGGATAAATGTATTGTTGGCTATTGCTACAAATGTACCTGTGCTGCTTATGACTGCTTTTGTGCTCCAGGGTCACATATGTGTGTGTGTTGAAGGTGGATTTCTGCATGTTTCCACCTGCACTCATTCATGGCTCTCGCTGGAGCGGTGTACATGAGGGAAAACAGACGAACGTCCTTCAGAAATTAACAGAGCACATCCAATATAACTCTGTTACTGCATGCTTTATGGACCAGCAAAGCTATAATGGCAAGACTAGGCTACTAGGATGTGCAAAACAAGTTGTCTGAAAAATCAGTTGAATAATAACACATTTTTTAAACAATATATAATATAAAAAAGTAATGCCGAGATTAAGGTGTTCATTATTTTTGGCACAAATATTATTGGCATAATTTTAACAGTAATACCATGCACAAGACAATGTTATGAATTCCTTTCAAAGTGTTTTTGTAGCAAATCCAATTGAAGAGAATTCATTTTTGTTGTTGCATTGCACATGTATTATTAATATTAATATTATACTTTAATAATTGTGATAAAAAAATTGATCTTTAATACACTGTAAAAATGAGTTTTCCAAGTTAATTAAAGTAAAGATTATTGGATGACGTTTGACAAAATTTCACATTTAATTCAATGTGTTTCTTTGTAATTATTTGTAAATATTACTAGCAATTTCTGAGTGAAAATTAAAGTAAATACAATAATTTATTTTACAATGTATTATTCTTATTTTTAGAATCTGTATGATATTAATTATATTACATTATATCATTCATATTTACACATTGTTCAAATGTGTAACTATTTTTAGGAAACATTTCACATTTCAGCTGGTTTTTATTTCTGCCATTCTAGAAAATAAATCAATTATTATTGGAGTACATTATAAAAATATTCTAATATTAAATATTTTAAAATATTATCAAATGTATTATACTATTTCAGTCTTTCTACTGCAAAAATTCATGTTTAATTCAGTGTGTTTATTGTTGTTTGTAATATTTATGAAATTTACTAGCGAAGTAAATTATATTAAATATAGTTATAATTTTTTTTAATATATATATTTTTTAATATAGTAAAAAAATTAAATTATATTATTCATATTTACACATTGATCAAATGTGTAACCATTTTTAGGAAACATTTCACGTCAGCTGGTTTCTATTTCTGCCATGCTGGGAAGCTGGAGGTTAAATCTGTGTTTAACCGGTAGTTAGTCCTCTGACTTCAGCGCTATCATCTTCACTGTATAATTTGGTGCTGTCTCACCACTGGAACTGCACTTTCTCATTTAGTTTGTTGCAGAATGATTGTAAACGTGTGTAATGACTGTCTGTCTCTATCCTGCTCAGTCATTTGGTAAAGTTGACTTATGTGGGGGGAGCACCATTACACCCGCGGTCACCTGATCACGGTTAACCTGTTAACCCCTGCTAGTTAGTGCTGTAACCACTAGGGCTGTCAGTATGACGGAAAAACCAAATTCGAATTTTGCATTTAACCCTTTAGGCGATTTTTGGAAAAATTGCTGGATTTTGACATCAAGATTTCAAAAGCTTGTGGCTTGAAAGAGCTTAAAGATAGAGATCTGCTGTAAATTAGAAAAATGTTGGGCATGACCGAAAGTTTATGTGCGGAGTGTAAATATACTCATCTAATATGACGTCATCATGGGGCGGCCCTCTTGAATTTCATAATATTATGGAAATAGTAGATATTGATGTTTGAACTTATTTGCATTTGGAAAAGAGGAAACAAACAATAAAACAGGAGAACGTACTAAATTATTACTATATTACTATACTATATAGTAGTAAAACGCATGTGAAAAGTATAGCCTACTTTTTGATCAGTTCATCAGTAGGGGTGGGAATCGCAGGGTACCTCACGATACGATATAATCACCATACATGGCTCACGGTAACGATAATATCACGATACAGTCATAATCGATATATTTCTAGAAAATCCCATAATGATACATCACAATATCTAAACAAAATGCCTGTGAAAAGGTTAAGTGCAAGTTTTCTTTCTTTATTCAAGTCCAAACTGTTAGAAAACAGCAAAAAAAAAACTTCTGTAAATCAATTTTAACATGTTGAGTAGGCTAAATTAATCATTTTATTCTTGGACTTATTAAAAGCTTACACTTTTCTTTTTGTCTGTGTGTAAACAAACATTTAACTGCTTATCAAACAGGAAAAAAAATTAGATAGATTGATAAAATATAAATGTGGTACATTTCAAAATGTACCTGGAGTGCTTTCTCAACCTTTCTACTCCTCTCATCATGAAAACGTAGCCCCACACGAAGAAATAGCCGTTCACATCGTGTCTTTTGCGTGCTCTGGTTCGTTGCGTGCACACTGCACACTTTCAGTGGGTGAAAAACAATGGCATTTTCAAAAATTAGGAAAGTTGACGGGTCCTTAAAAAATCTTAAATGTTACAAGAAAGTCTTAATTATGATTTCAGGAGGTCTTAAAGGTGGGGACTGAAAGACAAGAAATTAAACTTAAAAAGGCTATTCATTGAATAAATACGAGCGCTGCATGTTTCAAAGTAATCTGCTTCGCTGTTTTGTGGAGCCTGTCTCTTGGGCTTTGTGTACTGCTGCCGTTCCCAAAGCGCCACCTGCTGGAAGAGAATGATTTTCCATTTTCAGTCAGCCCGAACGTCTGCTGTTGTCAAAGGCCAATGTGAAAATCAACCCATGTTTTTAAGCAGCAAACACGCAGAGTTGTAAATGTGAACCGGTGGATCGACAAGAAGATAATGTGTTATAAAATGTAAACAATTAAGGCAGTAAAATATATTTATATGTTATTTAATTAATATAATACTTGCTTGTTTTAGTGGAAACCTGTATCTGAACTGTAAATCATGCTTTTTACAGTCTTTTAATTTTTTATTTATTTCTATTTTTTTTGTGCAGGTCTTAAAAAAAAGGTTTGAATTGAAGCTTAAATATCTTGCAGATACCCTGGCCTGGCAAAAACCATCAATTGTTTTTTTATATATAATTGTCCGGACCTCAGCTGGTGGGGAGGGTTCATTACTGGACCTCAAGCCGTTTTAGTTGAACACCCCTGGTCTAGACTTTGACATGTCAATAATACACCAACAACAATAGGTGGCGCCAAAAACACATAAAATGAGTGTGCCATGAAATATGTAATGTGTGTTGTAAAGATCGCGAGTGAAAACAAAAGAAAAAGAAAAGCTTACAGCGGCACGAGTCGTGACTGTCATGTTAGTCTGATGGGACCAAACTTCCTCTGTAAGTGATTTTAAAACATAAGACAGTACCCAGATTTGAAGACTACAAATTCACTTCTACTGTTATTAAAATTTTGGTAGGCTACTATGAGATGGATAGCCTAATTGCTATATAATTCATTTTTCATATCATTTTTTTCAGTGTAGTCACTTGGGAATCGTTTGCATATTTTTCATGTACAGAATGACTCTAATGGTTTGATCCTCAGAAAACAAACTTACTGAAAGCGTGTAAATCAGTCCAGAGAAGATCACCGTCATCATCAGGGTGTTTTGGTTTCACTCTCAAGCTTGTGAAGGAAATGCCATTTAAACTCTACACCCACTTCCTGTTTTGATGCATGGCTTGTTGACAGTAATCGGGTGTAGCGGATGATCTCACTGCTGTGGCTCTCAGACTTTCACGGTGTTTGGGAAACCTGTTTGAACACAGTCATTTCTGTCTGATGACACTTGTGGAACAGAAATGACACACTGCTGCTTTAAAAATGATTCAAGATCCAAACAATATTATGATGTTTAAAGTGTTTAAAATGACAGGTGTGGATGTATTGGTCTGTTTTACATTTAAAGGAATTATTCAAATTCTGTCATTGTTTCCTCAAACTGAACGAACATTGGTTCTCGTAACTGAACATGTTGCGTAAAATTTGAATATGTGGAAATGCAAATATTTTTTTTGATTATTTTGTGATGCTTTTTGTAGCTTGACAGCATTTGTTTACTCTCTGCAGTCACTGTATGATAAAGAGCAGCATGAAAATTGTGATAACTATCTTCTTTTGTGCTCCACAGAAGAAAGAAAATCAGTCAGGTTGGTAATGAGATGAGGGAGACACTCGTGAACTATCCCTTCTTTTATGTTGTGATGGCATTAAAGAAATAGTTCACCCAAATATGAAAATGTGCTAAAAATGAGTTCACCCTCAGGCCATCAGAGATCAGGTTGAGTTTGTTTCTTCATCAGGTTTGTAGAAATGTGTCTCTGCATCAGTGTCTCAGCAATGGATGCTCTGCAGTGAATGGGTGCCGTCAGAATGAGAGTCTGATAAAAATAATCCACAGCACTCCAGTCCATCAGTTAACATCTGGAGAAGACAAAAGCTCAAACAAAAGATGTTTTTAACTCAAATACGAGTCTATAATCCATAATAACTCTTCCTCCAGTGAAAAAGTGCATCTCCTGTTGTCTCTCACATCAAAATCCAGCCACATATTTGTTTAGAGCGGTTTTATCTTGTAAACTGTGCTTGATCTGTGCAGATTTCTCTCCACTTTTTCACTGGAGGAAGCGTCATTATGGATTATGGACTCATGTTTTAGTTAAAATCATCTTAATGCTGGATTTGTTTGAGCTTTTGTCTTCACAAGATTGATTGATTGACTGGAGGGGTGTGGATTAGTTGTGGACTCTCATTCTGACGGCACCCATTCACTGCAGAGCATCCATTGCTGACACACTGATGGAATGCTACATTTCTCTAAATTTGATGAAGAAACAAACTCATCCTAATCTTGCATGGCCCGAGGGAGAGCACTTTTCAGTTTTTGGCTGAACTCTGTGTTTTGTAACGGCATCCGTTTGCCGTTTCTGTGACTCTATTAAATGGATCAGAGCTGGTTGAGTCTGTGGAACATGTGGCCGTTGTGTTGTAGGTCCTCATGTTTAGAGACGTTAAACTACATCTTGGATGCAGTCGGGAATTCCTTTCCTGCGATCTCATTTCCTGTCTCTCTCTCTCTCTCTCTCTCTCTGTGTAGTGCAGGTCGTTCTCTCACACGCCGATCACAGCAGCTCTGTTGTGTCTTTATCTCTGTCTATCTTTATCTGTGTGTCTGTGTTTCAGTGTTTGTGTCTGTTATTGGAGCCGTTTGTCCAGTAACTGTAAATGATGAAAGTGAAGCACATGATCTGTGTGTGTGTGTGTGTGTGTCACAGCAGCCACAGATACTGTACAAACTATTAACCTGTATAATTAACACCTCAAATCTACTAGTTGAGGGTCCCTCTGACATTTTAAGTTGATATCTCAATAATTTATCAGCACATTCATATGTTCACAGCAGGTTTTAGTATCATTAGTATACTATTATATTTTTTTGTTAGTATTTTGAAATTTAAATTTTCTTTTTTTAACATTTTAGTTAAAGATTTAGTCATTTTGATGAGTGTTTTTTGTCATTTTTATTACTTTTTGTGTTTTATTATAAATTTTAGTTTATTTAGTTTTAGTTATTTTAGTACATCAAGTTAAAATAAACGAGAATGAGAAATGTTGCCTTGACAACTAGTTGAAATAAAATAATTTTTAAAAAATATTTTATTTCATTTCAGTTAACATTTATTTTAAGTTAAAAAAAAAGTTTGTTTTTTTAGTTTTAGTTAACTATAAAAACCCTGGTTAACGATTAACTGATGTCGGTTAGTCTTCGTGTTACTACACAGATTAAATGTTTACATTTTTTGTAAGTGTTTTATTTTGATGTTTTTTATTTCTAAATTATTTTATATTTACATTTTTATTGTTTCATTATATAATTAAAATGCATTTCAATTTCATTTAAATTAATTAAAATAAAAAATTTAATCAACTTATAAACCCCAGTTTGGGAAATGCTGTCTTATTTCATCTTCAAATCACCACCATTGCCAAAAAAACCCCAAAAAACATTGTCAGTCTCACTAATCGATTGGTTGACCATCCGACCTGTTTTTATTTCCTGTAACTGTATTAGTTTCGAAGCACAGCTTCTCATCACGAGATTCTCTCGACAGGATTCCTGCGTGATTCATTTTTACCCGTTTAGCTGTTTTTCTTCCTCTGTCAGTATCATCATCTCACTTTCTCTCTCCTCTGTTTATTCCTTCATCTCTCGGGTGTCTTGACCTCGTTTCCTGTGTCTGTGATATATTCTTCACCACCAGCTCAGTGTGCTTGTGTTTGCGAGGTCTACGTGTGTATGTAGCTGTGTGAAGGTTCATGAGCTTCTTTATGCATGTCAGGAATGTGTTTGTTTGTGTGTGTTGCGTGTTTAATTTTTCTGGGTTCCTGTTTTGTTTTAGTTTTTTTTTGCATGTTGCTGGATTCTGTTTTTATTTTCATTTTCTGGATTCATTTATTTCTGCTTTCATTTTTCTGGATTCTGTTTTCCCCGTTTTCATTTTTCTGAACTACTAAAATTATGTTTTAGTAATCAAAAAGCGTGTAATTAATTGAAATGGAGCGGAAGCACATGTTTAATTAATTGAAATGTACAATTTAGCAACAATTCATTACAGTTTACGATTATTGATTATGTAAATTAAGATTATGGATTATGGATTCCTGATTTAATATAAATTTATTATCAAAAACGGTGGTAAAATGAAGATAAAATATTAACAATTTAATCTTTCAAAATGTAACCAAATGAAAATTTGACAACTCGCTCACACAGAGACATGCGGAACATGCAAATTTCAATATGAGTCTTTTTGTGCTTTAATATTCATAAGTATACAGCCCTACTTTTGATTTATTCATCCAAAATTTGCAGACTTCCATGACATCCTGTAAATTCCGTTTTTATGTGTTTGTTTGCATGTCTGTGAAGACAGATTCATACATTCAGATAAACACATGATTGACGTGTTTATCTGTATGAAACATGTTTACTGAGTCGCATTAAAACAGGTGGAAAAATCCCACAGTGAGTCAGTGAAGTGAGTTCATTTTGAGCACAGTTTGAGACACACGTGATATTACTGGGGTCTTCTTGTCTTCCTTTTTGATCTCATCTCTGTCTAGGAGAATCACTTGAGACGTTTCTGAGATCTCATGTGATTTCTCTGTCCTAAGGGCCGCAGATGTAGACAGAGTCACTCATGTGATGACGCACTACAGCAGAAGGATATTTTGGTCTCTCTGAAACACATTCAATTTCACACTCATTTACACTGTCTGCCGAGCCCCAAAACAGGAAGCAGTTCCTGCAGCGAGTCTGTCGCAATGGCATCAAGCATGCGTTCCCACACACGCGTCAGAGCGATTGTGTTTACAGATGTTTCATGTTTACGCCTCCGCAGTGTGAGAGATATCTGGTGGGAAAAGCTCCTCGAGCCCAGTTTTTATTGTCGATCAAAGAGTCACTTGGAATTGATCATATGGTCAGAAACATACACTGTAAAAAGTGGTAAGTTGACTTAACTTTAAAAAATTGAGGAAACCCGTTGCCTTAAAATTATTAAGTAAATAATAATAAAAATAAAATGTTAACTTTTTTTTTTAAATTATTATTTACTTAATAATTTTAAGACGAGTTTCCTCAATTTTTTAAAGTTAAGTCAACTTATCACTTTTTCAACTGTTGTTAAATTGTACAAGTTTCATGCTTTCAAATGATTAGACATACTTTTGAAGTAATTACATTTCAACATTTTAACCATCAAAAAGGAGTCCAGAAAAATTAAAATGGAAAAAAACGGAATCCAGAAAAACTAAGATGGAAAAAAGCTGAATTTGGAAAAAAATAAAACGGATTTCGTAGGGCCCTAATTGCTCAACACATCTATTTCATCACTGCAGGTCTGAACATCCCAGCAGCATCAGTGGTGTGTCACAGACAATAATATCACACACACATGCAGAGATATTTGCACTCAAGACGCTGTCTGTCTCTCTCTTTCTCTTGTCCTTATGTCCAGAGAGGAAACAGATGCCAGGATTGGAGTGCCACACTTCCTGTTAGATGTTTTCCTGTGGTCTGATGGCTTGTTGCATTGGGGATTAGTTGTGTTTTGAATGCGATGTTTATGATGTTTGTGTGTCAGTCGTAATGAAAACTAGGTGCTAGGTTAATCTGTGTGGTTGCTAGGGTGTTGCTAAGTTACAGTTATAAAATGTTCTGGGTGTTTTCTTTATTAATTTTTTTCTCCAAATTCAGTTGTAAGTTTTTTAAACATAATTAATCCTTTTTAATTTTTTTCTGAATTCCTATTTTTTTCAGTTTTCTGCTGGGATTTTTTTCTCTGTTTTTATTTTTCTGGATTACATCCCCCCCCCCAGTTTTTATTTTCTAGATCTCATGTTTTTTTTTTCCCCTCTCTCTTCCCTTTCAATTTTTTGGATTCCCCCTTTTCCACACTTTCATTTGTTCTGGATTCTTCGCCCCTATTTTTCTTCCCTATTTTCGCTTTCATTGTTCTGGATTTCGTTTCCCCCCCCCCTCCCATTTTCATTTTCTAGATTCTGTTTTTTATTCCTTTTTTTTCTACTTCATTTTTTCTGGATTCTGTTTTTAGTTTAATTTTTCTGGATTCCATTTTTATTTCCATTTTTCTGGACACAATTTTAATGATTAAATTACATTTTAGTAATCAGTTCAAATGAATTGAAATGAAATTGAAACATTTCTAATTATTATTAAAATTGAATCAAGAATCGATTCATGATTTAATGAAATCTTTTAAAATGTAATCAAATGAAAATTCAGCAAATGCTTTTTTAAACTGCACAACTCACACAGTCAGAGACGTGCAGAGCATGCAAATATCAATATCAGTCTTTTTGTGCTTTAATATTCATGTCTGATTAAGTGTACAGCCCTACATTCGATTTATTCAAAATTTGCAGAATTTCGTGACATCCTGTGAACTCAGTTTTCAAGGCCATAGATCATAAGGCCCTGAGGTTTGATCAGTGTGAGCACTAGCACTAGTGATGGTTAAGCACACACATGCACAGCTCCAGTAATCCCACAATGCCGTAGTCTCCAGAGTGACCTGCGAGCTGTAATCCAATCAGGATCTGTGCGATTATGTGCGCTGGGATTGAGTGGACAGGAAACAGAGATGCTTCTAGATCCGAAATGTCACGCATGGATCGGCTTACCACGTCAGCAGCACCTCGCTGGCATCTGTCTGCAGCATCAGATGCGCTTCTCATCTGTTTAGTGACTCATCGCAGTCCAGCATTATGAAGGATCTAGGGATGCAACAATACAGTTAGTCCACGGTTCAATGCGTACCTCAGTTTTTAACCACAGTTTTCAGTTCGGTTCTGATAGCTTGGGACATCAGTGTTTTTTTTGCAACAAATTAACAACAAAAAACTCCTCTAATCCTCGAAAAAGCGTGGATTAGTATATGTCTGCTTCACATTTCTTTTGAGAGAGGTATTATTTTTTCCGATTTGTACCCAAAATAGAATGGATTGGCCATTATTGAGTGCTATAAACACATGTAATTTGTGTTTCATTCATACTGGACGCCAGAGGGCGCCCTCATGCAGAAAATCCACTTATGCATCACAGAAGCAATACGTTCCAGGAAATCCATAATATGGTCAAAGGCATCGCTATCGCTGTAACTGAATAAAAAGAAGACATAACGTTAAACATTTTGAATGATAAAATGTAAGGACAATAAACACTCGCCTGCGACAATATATGGTTTATCTGTGTTCTTCAAGCCATCTCGGGTATTTTCATAATGATCAAGTATATTTGTAAGCCATTTGTAATCGACATAGCCTTTATTACAGTATAGAATATATTTCCTGCCTTATTGTGTGATAAGAAGCCACGTCAGATCACAAAAGGAAGTTATTTCAAACACTCGACTGATGTTGTGAAGTAAAAACAAGTTATAATGTTCTCTTTTGTTGGACGACAGGTTTAGAAAGGCTTATCATTGCATGTCATTAAAAGGGAAGATGCTTTATCAAACATAAGTGTGGAGGCGTTTCGTCATCTCAGCACGTGAATAAAACGAGAAATAAAACACACGAATATTATTTAGTCACAAAACCGTATTGAACCACGGATGTCGTACCAAACGGTTCAGTATTCTATTGAGAATCATGACATCCCTAGAAGGATCACAATATTCCACATGCACTTACAATTACATTGCATGCAGGGAAATGCAAATTCATCGCATGCATGCAACAAATGCTTCTGTTTCACAGGAGAAGGAAGCTCCGAGCGCATGCTGAGATTGATTGACACCTTCAGTGGTGTCAGTGGGTTGATGAGGGTGTAACAGGACACCGGTTCATTCTGTGGAAACACACACCGCAACACACCCAACTTCCTCCCAAAGTGTTGCATTCTTCCTGCTGCAGGGCCGCAGCCGCATGTGTGTGTGTGTGTGTGTGTGTGTGTGTGTGTGTGTGTGCAGGCCAACAGCATTCCTCCGCTCACATGTCTGATATGTGTACTGGGTTTCAGATCCCACACAAATTTTTGCGCTGAACCCACCCTGTGCTGCGCTGCGGCGCTGAATATTGCGCTCTATTGTTCTGCATCTGATCCCAGAGCACAAACACAATCTATTCTTTTTACTAATGACATAACATCTCTCTTTCTGGTGTGCTCGCATTTATATCAAACAAAAGTAACCAGGTTTTCTTTTTGATAAAAGGGACATTAAAAATATGCACATAAAACCATCATCATTTTATGCATCACTGGAAGCATGCAAATTTTCCAGAAGCACTGATGGGATGTTAATATGCCGCCTTTTGCAATTGTTTGTTTTCCGTCAGAATAAACGTGTGTCTCAGTGATCTGACGACTGCTCGTATCTCGTTACGGCTGCAAATGCGTTAATCATTAGTCTCATCGACTGAATGACTGTCTGTGTCTCTGCAGGTGAAGCGAAGAACATCCCTCCGTATCCGGGTCCGAATAAGATGCGGGATTGTTACTGCACACTCAACCTGGACCAGGAGGAAGTGTTCCGAACCAAAACCATAGAGAAGTCCTTATGGTGAGGACACACACACACACACACACACACACACACACACACAAACATATGCACATATGAAGATGTGTGTTGGAGTTTATGAGGTGTAAAATAACGCCTGTGCATCAATGCATCAATCTGACAATGAAAAATAATTTCATTAAGAATAATAATACCCACAATATGTGTCTGTCTCTGTCCGCTGCAGTCCGTTCTACGGCGAGGACTTTTATTGTGAAATCCCACGCACTTTCCGCCATCTGTCCTTCTACATCTTTGACAGAGACGTGTTCAGGAGGGACTCCAGCATCGGTGAGCGGCTCTCATTAATATCACATAATATCACATCACAGGATGTTATATGTTTCTGAGCTGTTGCCAGATGTTCAGTACTTCCTGTTGTATCATCTAACACAGCTGTGTGTGTGTGTGTGTGTGTGTGTGTGTGTGTGTGTGTGTGTGTGTGTGTATGTGTACCTATCTAACCATATTTTGGGGGATGTCCTCATTTGTAAAAGCACTATAAAATATATGGTTCATAAAGTTTAGTGTCTGTGATTGGATTATGGTTAGGTTACAGTATTTATAACTAACTGTATATAAAAACAATAGAAGTCTAGGGAAATTCCTTATTTGGATAGCTAAATAAATAATTGAGTGTGTGTGTGTGTGTGTGTGTGTGTGTGTGTGTGTGTGTGTGTGTGTGAGAAAGATGCTGAGAACAGATTCACTTCCATTCAGCCAATGAAAACACAGCTCAGATGTAAACACCTAGTTTTCGTCCAATCACAGTAGAGCTCCTACATTTAATCACGCAGCTTGACCAACCAGATCATTATGATTCATTTATGATTAACGCAGCTTCAGGCCTTAATTTGTTACAAAGATATTGAAGCAGGAGGAGAGGGAATGTTTTGGAAAGAATGTAGAACAAAGACGCATAAAGCGTTTGAACATTAACTAGAAACTTTCTAAGAAAATGTGAGGAGTGTTTGACACTGAAGAGCCGGAGTGAGACTATGGTTGCTAGGTGGTTGTTAGGTGGTTTCTAGGGTGTTCTGGTTGGTCGAGGATCATGAGCTGATCTGTGATCTGTGTTGCTTGTGCAGGTAAAGTGGCCGTGAAGAAGGAAGACCTGCAGAAATACCACGGTAAAGACCACTGGTTCCCGCTGCAGCCGGTCTGTGCAGACTCTGAGGTGCAGGTGTGTGTTCAGACAATTACATTTACATTTTACATTTAGTCATTTAGCAGATGCTTTTATCCAAAGCGACTTACAAATGAGGACAATAGAAGCAATCAGAACCAAAAAAAGAGCAATGATATGCAAGTCTCAGTTAGCCTAGCGCAGTACACATAGAATTGTATAGAAAGAAAGATGGAATAGAATTAGTGCAGTCAAAATTAGCACCTTAACGCATGTGATTACAGCAGTCAGTTTGATGCAATCGACCCGAGTTCGACCAAATTTTTTTCCCTTCCTTTTCAAATCTCATATCACATCGGAAATGCATTTATTTATTTTTTTAAATGAAGGAAATAATCAAAAAGTTGAAAATATCGATCATTTTGACCCATACAATGTATACAAATATGCTCGTGCTACTTATGACTGCTTTTGTGCTCCTGGGTCACAAATATAGATTAAGTATACTCACGTGTGTCTCTGTCTGTGTGTGTGTGTGTGTGTGTGTGTGTGTGTGTGTGTGTGTGTGGATTTCAAAACAAATACTGTGTGTGTTGAGCACAAACATGAGTGACTCCGTTTCACCTTGAGCTCCTGACCGCTTCACATTCTCCAGGGTCACATGACCACTGATAGAGACGCAGTATGTTTAGATCAGAACTCTTTCCTGTAGGATCACAGCAGTTACATCATTCACACTATATCACGTTCACTGCATCGTCTCGTCGTCTCGCTGCGATGCTGTGCAGAAACAGCTGTATGCGCCGGATCCTCAGAAACACAGACGCATTCATCCAGAGCCGAGAGAGGAAGGATGTGTGTGTGTAATGAAGAGCCCAGAGTCTCTGGCCATAGAGCGCTCATTGTTGTGCTGTTTGTGAGGAAGAGCGGCCCATCCTCTTCACAAGGCTCATTTGCATATCGATGATGTCAGCTGAAGTCAGACAGAGAAACTTTGTTTCAACTCGAGAAAAGTTTCACTGCTCAGGGGAAGAGCTGATACAGTTTCATGTCACAGTAACAATATATATATATATATATATATATATAAAAATTATTTTAAAGCAATTTATTCATTTTTCTTTTAATGTCTATTTTTGATAATCCAGTGAATAGAATATTTTACTAATGTAAGGTGCTTCATCTCATCTGATAACTTTCTTTTTTTTATTTGGATTTCAATGGACATCAGATGATTTGTATCAAATGAATCAGATTCAAATTATGAAACACTTGAGTTCAAAACTAAAGACTCAAAACAGAGAAACTTTGTTTCAACTGTTGAAAATTTAATTTCCCAGAGGAAGAGCTGCTGTCATTAAAATAATTTTTTTTAATTTAATCTGGAAATGTAATGATTTTTAAATATTTAAAAATTATTTATTTATCATATGTCAATTTCTGTTTTTCATAATTTTCACTAATGACAGGTGCTTCATATCATTAGATTATTTTACTCTTATTTTGATCTTGATGGACATCATCATATCATATCAAATGAATCAGATTAACATTTTGAAACACGCATGTTCAAAACTAAAAAGAGACTCAAAGCAGAAATGTTTCAACTTGAGGAAAGTTTCATTTCTCAGAAGGTGAGCTGTGCGCTGTCACTAAAATGTTATAGATTACAGTAACATCTGGATATTTTAATGAAAATACCTGGAAATTTAATTTTTAAAAATTCTGTATTTTTAAAAAATATTTATTTATTTAATAATCATGTTTTAAATTAATGTCTATTTTTGATAATCCAGTGAACAGAATCTTTTACTAATGAAAGGTGCTTCATCTCATGTAATTATTTAATTTTTTTATTTTGATGTTGATTGACACAAAAAACAATTTTAAAAATAAAAAAATAAATACATTTCCCAGAGGAAGAAATGCGTGCTGTTACTAAAATATAATTTTATGTCATAGTAACAGTTTAAATCTGGATGTTAAATTATTATTTTTTTGTTTCATAATATTTATTTATTAATTTCATGCTCATGTGTGTGTGTGTGTGTGTGTGTGTGTGTGTGTGTGTGTGTGTGTGTGTGTGTGTGTGTGTGTGTGTGTGTGTGTGTGTGTTTGTGTGTGTGTGTGTGTGAGAGAGTGTATATATACATATACTGTATGACACCCTGCAGCACAGAAGCAGTCATAAGCAGCACAGCTATATTTGTAGCAATAGCCAACAATACACTGTATGGCTCAAAATAATCCAATTTTCTTTTATGCCAAAAATCATTAGGATATTAAGTGAAGATCATGTTCCATGAAGATATTTAGTAAATTTCCTACCGTAAATATATCAAAACTTCATTTTTGATTAGTAATATGCATTGCTAAGAACTTCATTTGAACAACTTTAAAGGCGATTTTCTCAATATTTAGATTTTTTTGCTCCCTCAGATTCCAGATTTACAAATAGTTGTATCTCAGACAAATATTGTCCCAACAAACCATACATCAATGGAAAGATTATTTATTCAGCTTTCAGATGATGCATACATCTCAATTTCCAAAAATTTACCCTTATGACTGGTTTTGTGCTCCAGGGTCACACACACACACAGACACACACACAGACACACACACACACACACACATATATAACAGTGAAACTAATGTTAGAAAACAGATTCTAAATTCTGATTGGCCAAGATTTGAAGGTGCTTTAAGTATCTGACACACAGACACACATCAGATCAGTTCTGCTGCAGTATGAACAGAATCAGC
>CM071938.1:765000-827500 GCA_036784905.1 Acrossocheilus fasciatus | reverse complement strand
AACTGTAATTTATTTCTGTGATGTGCAGCTGTATTTTCAGCATCATTACTCCAGTCTTCAGTGTCACATGATCTTCAGAAATCATTCTAATATGCTGATGTGCTGCTTACATTTATTATTATTATTATTATTATTATTATTATTATTATTATTATCAATATTTAAAATAGTTGAGTCATTTTTTTCAGGATTCTTTGATGGATAGAAAGATCCAAATATCAGCATTTATCTGAAATAAAAAGCTTTCATTCAAAAGCTTGGAGTCAGAATAATTTGTTTTATTTTTTGAGAAAGTAATTATATAAATTAACACTTTTATTTAGCAAGGATGCTTTAAATTGTTCAAAAGTGCTGATAAAGGCATTTATAATGTTACAAAAGATTTCTATTTCAGATAAATGCTGTTCTTCTGAACTTTCTATTCATCAAAGAAACCTGAAGAAATTCTACTCCGCTGTTTTCAACATAATGATAATAATAATAAGTGTCTTTTGAGCAGCAGATCAGTATATTATTATGATTTCTGAAGATCATGTGACACTGAAGACTGCAGTAATGATGCTGAAAATACAGCTGCACATCACAGAAATAAATTATATTTAAAAATGTATTCAAATAGAAAGCAGTTATTTTAAATAGTAAAATATTTCACTGTTTTTGCTGTACTTTGGATGGAATAAATGCAGGCTTGCTGAGCAGAAAACACTAAAAATCTTACCGTTCAAAAACTTTAGACTGGTAGTGTATATAAAATGTTTTTATTTTTATTCATCAAGTCTGAGTGTTCGTGATCATTAATGGAGTTTTGTGTGTTTTTCTTGTGCAGGGTTCTGGAGTGTCAGGATCTGCCGATAGTGAACGGCCAGTGTGATCCGTACGCCGCCGTCTCGTTACTCGGCCTCTCCAGGTGAGATCACACCTGACGGCATCGCCGCTCGTCTAGTTTATAAGAGCTGATCACATCTGTCCAATGGCAGGATTCCCACTCCGTCAGGACAGCAGCTCAGGGCTTAGCTTGTGTCCTCAGAAGAATAAACACATGCTTGAGTTCACCTCATGACTTCATGCATCGCTTTAGAAATAATTTAGATAACCACAACCAAATACTGAAGCTTGTCATTGTCCAGTCCTGTTATAAACACTTCACGCAGTCAAAACATGATAAAGTAAAATTATTATCAGCAATTTATCAATTATTATTTATTTAAAAATGCTACCATTCAAAAGTTTGGGTTCAGTAAATTTTTTAATGTTTCTGAAAGAAGTCTCTTCTGCTCATCAAGGCTGCATTTATTTGATCCAAAAGTACAGTAAAAATTGTGAAATATTATTACAATTTAAAACAGCTGTTTTCTATGTGAATATCTGTTAAACTGTAATTTATTTCTGTGATGCACAGCTGTATTTTCAGCATCATTACTGCAGTCTTCAGTGTCACATGATCTTCAGAAATCATAATAATATACTGATTTACTGCTCAACAAACATTTCTGATTATTATTAATGTTGAAAACAGTTGTGCTGCACAATATTTTTGTGAAAACTGTGATGCATTTTATTTTTCAGGATTCACAGATGAATAGAAAGTTCAAAAGAACAGCATTTATTTGAAATAGAAATCTTTTGGAATATTATAAATGTCTTTCCTGGCACTTTTGATCAATTTAATGCATCGCTGCTGAATAAAAGTATTAATTTATTTTTTAAAAATCTGAATAGTAGTGTAAATTCGGCTGTTGTCACCTAAAGTAGCTGCAGATCACTGTCAGTGTGACACAAATGCATCTCTCACTCCTCACAGGTCAGAAGCCAAGAAGACGAAGGTCAAACGGAAAAACAACAATCCTCAGTTTGACGAGGTCTTCTTTTTTGAGGTAGGAGTTTATTAGATGATTAGATGATTCTTTAATTATTACTATATTTTCCTGAAAATGAGACAACAATTAACGTGGCATTCATTATAAACAACATTTATTTTAAATGACAAGCCTAAATTATATTTTTAATGAAATTTAAACTTGCAGCATGTATGTTTCTCCATCAACACACGATGTTCATTTTCCAGATCTGTAAAATACAGTACCCACAATGCAGCAGTAAACATGTAAATAGTTATTGATCATCATTAAATGAATTCAGTGCTGTAAAAGCTGATTAATATTTTTTCCCAATATACATGTGAACATAATGAAATATTTACTAGGGTTTTTATAGTTAACTAAAACTAAAATCGAAACTTAAATTAAAACCATAAAAGACTATTTTGTTACTTGAATTAAAATAAAAGTTAACTGAAATAAAATATCGCGATTAATTGCTTCCAAAATAAAACTTTACATATTAGTTTACATAATATATGTGTGTGTACTGTGTATATTTATTATGTATATATAAATACACACACACACATGCATGTATATATTTAAGAAAAATATATTCATATATTAAATATATTTATATATATATATATATATATATATATATATATATATATATATATATATATATATATATATAATTTGAATTAGATAAATATAAACGTAAATACATGTATTATATTTTCAAAATATGTACTTTATGTGTGTGTCTTTATTTATGCATAATAAATAAACACAATACACACACATATTATGTAAACAAAAACTTTTATTTTGGATGTGATTAATTGTTTGTCAGCGCTAATTTTTTTATTTCAGATAGTTGCCAAGGAAACATTTCTTATTTTAATTTAGTTTAACTTGGTGTCGTAAAATAACTAAAACTAAAACTGTAATAAAAATAAATAAACTATATACACATATATATATATATATATATATATAAAGACAAAAACATAACACAATTTTTAAAACTTTATCTAAAATTAAAATGAAAACAGATCATATTACAGTTTTTCTCGATTGCTAACACACAATTCATGAAACAATTCACCATTTTCTCACAACTATAAACACAATCTCAAAATTACACACCAACTTGTGCAAACTTCAGACTTCCAGGTCAAAATCAAATAGTTTATTCAAAAACATATTCTCTTTCGTCAGACTCAAACTTTGGCCTCAGATGATACACAAACCTGACAAATACTCAGACTGCGTTCCTGTCTAGAGAACACTAGTGAGATCAATTCAAAACACTGTTACAAAAACCTCCTTTTGGGAAACAGGAATCCTTTTGCTAGTCAATGTCTGTTACAGTATACAGCATAAATAAAGGGGTGCAGATACAGTAACATTTAGTAATAAACTTTAAGAAAAGTTTACTTTCATTACACGACTGTAAAGATATCTTACAGTAGATGAAAAGCACTAGAAGAGAAAAGTTCAAAGACCAAACAACTGAATATAAACACACACTGGAATATACTGTCAGTTACTGAGAATGAATAAATAAATAAATAAATAAATTCATTCATTCAGCATCCTCAGCCAAATTGCATCACAGTATTGGTAGTATCCTTATTTGTTATAGCAGTTTTTTAGTCTTCTGAAAAAAGACTTCTCTGCCTTCCCTGGACAGTCGTCTCTCAGTTTGTGCAAAAATAAAGTAGATGTAAGGACTACTTGGCTACAAATCAATTCAACAGTAATGAGTTTAAGGGTGTACAACATGTGCTACATTATTTACTGTACATAGAATAATGAAAGTTGTCTCATCTGAAGTACTGCTGCTATGTACTGTAATTATATTGTATGTGTCAGTAGTATTGAAACCTTGTAGATGAGCCTGTAGGCCAACGTCCCTCATGATCAGTCCATGCAGAAGAACACGGTCAACTATAGTGACTTGTATTTCATCAGGAACAAACGACCTTTGACCTCATCCCCTTCATTTTTTCTTTTCTCCTCCTATTCCTCTTTGTCTCCCACTACCAGGATTCATTTTCCAAAACACATAATCACCTGTGCTCTTCTTCATATCATCCTGAGATTCTGACCTGTGTGTCATCAGTTTTGCTACTGAATGTTCACACAGGGATAAACATGTGCTGTTTGTGCTCATTTTTTGATGCTTGAGTTAATTATATTGTGTGTTTGTGTTTTCTGAACGAGAACATGGTTAAACCTGTGCAAAATGATGGCGTTTTTGTGTAGAGTTTTGCAGAAAATGCTGAGCAAATTGGAACATGTGTGCAAACAGGTGAAATGTGTTAAAAGTTTTGAGAAACATGTCTTTGTTTCGAGAACTGTATGTATGGTTTGGAAAAATGGGCCAAATGAATCAGTTATAGTGTGTTAGCAATCGAGAAAAACTGTAAAATAGAAACTGATTCAAAATATTAATAAAACTATAACAGTTTCTCGATTGTAAAATATCACTGATACTTGTTTCAGATGAATATGTCATCAAACATGTACACGTAAAGCTAGAAACTACGTAGTGAAAGCATGATATAATACTTTCAGTAAAGATAAATGAAGTCTTGAGAGATGTTCAGGATGAATCATCTGCTCTTCGTGATGTTTTCTTCCTGGTTTATGTGGAAGCGTTTACTCTGGAAATAGATGATATCTGGAGGATGGCGGTTTCTCACTTTAACACTCTCCACACCCTGCAGCTGATCTCTGCTCTAAATCATGCGGCAGAAATTCATTTCTACTTGTTTATTCATTTTTTCCCCTTATTTCTTCTTCCTTTTTTATGTTTGTTGTTCTTTTATAGTTTATGTACTCATTTAATTATTTCAATCGCTCTCCCTTTATTTTTATTCCTCTCCTCTGACCTTCTACAAACAGCCTGCTCTACATATATATCAGAGTTTTTTCAGCTGCTTTCACTCTAAATCACAGTTTCTGAAAGCTTCACTCAAACAGCAGAAGCACACACCAAATCTGCAAAACATACACTGATTCTCAGCCTTTGACTCAGTTTTCAATTTCATAAAACACTTTTTGCAAAACACAACACACAATTCTGTACGTAACACACGCAAATCTAACAGGAATTAATATTATGGTAAAGGTGTTTGCTTTTGAGATGTGTTTGTGATATTTTGAATGCAGTGCTTCAATTTGCAAGAGATGCGAGGCATTTTGCATTTTGTGTGCAATTCTTGGATTTGTGTGTAAAGTTTTTAAAAAAAGAGGCAAAGTTTTGAAAATGTGTGCAAGCAGCTGAAAAAGTGTAACAGTGAATGATACAGTAGTATTATTTCATATATCAGAGGTACAGCTTCTGCACAGCTTTCTGCTTTTGCATTGCTTTTCTATGTGCTTTGATGAATGCGTCTGACTGTTGCGGCGCATCTCGTGTCTTTTGCTCATGAAACGATGTCTAAAAACGAAGCGCTCAAGTTAACCCTCAAGCATCAATAAAATAAAATACTAAAATAAAATAAAAACTATTAATTTATAAAAAAAAAAATTATTTACCTCTAAAAGTACCATATTTTTTATGTAAGATATGCTTCTTTTTATGTTATGTTTAAAATTTCTTTTACTTCGGTAAAAAAATTATAATTTCAATAAGTTCAGCCAAAACCTAAAATTTTGTTGACTCATGTTATGAATGTATCTGTTTAGATATTGATCAGTGTTTCATCTCACAGGTGACCAAACCGCTGAGCTACACCAAACGCCAGTTTGACGTGGAAGAGGACGACGTGGACAAGCTCGCGCTCAAGTGAGTGTGTGTGTGTGTGTGTGCGTGTGTGTGTGTGTGTGTGTGTGTGTGCGTGCGTGCGTGCGTGCGTGCGTGTGTGTGTGCGTGCGTGTCTGTGCGTGTGCGTGTGTCTGTGCGTGTGCGTGCGTGTGCATGCGTGTGCGTGCGTGTGTCTGTGTGTGCGTGTGTCTGTGCATGTGTGTTCATGTGGGTGCGTGTGTGTGGGTGCGTGTGTGTGCATGTGTGTGCGTGTGTGTGCGTGTGTGTCTGTGCATGTGTGTTCATGTGGGTGCGTGTGTGTGCATGTGTGTGCGTGTGTTCATGTGGGTGCGTGTGTGGGTGCATGTGTGTGCACGCGTGTGTGTGTGTGTGTGTGTGTGTGCGTGCTTGTGTGCGTGTGTGTGTTCTTATTTATGGTACATTGTGGGGACCAAATATCTAGTTTCTAGGTTTTTTTTTGCTATTTTAGTATTAATTAATATTCTATTGTATATTTTGAATTAGCTTTTTATTTTTATATTTTCGGTGTTCATTTTAATTTTAGTTTGTTTTAGTAGTTATGTTATGCTATTTTATTTCAGTTAGTTTCTAATTTCAGCATTTCTAATTTTCTTTTCATTTCTAGTTTTTGTACATAAAAACAATAAAAAATAATTTTATTTCGATTAGGAAAATGGTTTGTAGTGGTAGTAGTTGGCATGAGGTGCTAGTAATCAGTAACCTGTGTTCTCAGGGTGGATCTGTGGACCGCCAGCAATCTGAAGTTCGGAGATGAGTTTCTGGGAGAGGTACGAGTGCCGCTGAGGGTGCTGGGACAGTCGGGTGTTCACGACGCATGGTACTTCCTGCAGCCCAGAGATAACAGCAATAAATCGGTGAAGGCTGATGAGCTGGGCTCGTTACGACTCAACATCGTTTACACAGAGGACCACGTGTTCCCCACGGAGCATTATAACCCTCTCCGAGACCTGCTGCTGCAGTCGGCGCACTTCGAGGTCAGTGCTCTTCATCTAACTACTCCTGTTCACGAACTAGATGAACACTTAGGTGAATAGTAACCTATAAGTGTGTTTGGAAGAGTATGAGTAGTTATTTACTTTTACAATTTCTGAAGTGCTACATTATTTATATTATAATGCAATTTAATAAGTATAATAATATGTAAAGTAATATAATAGTGCAATATTACAACATTGTATACGACTTTAAGAGAAACTGTCCTCTATTATGATGTCCTGATAATATTTACAGCTTTCCTGTAGCTCAAATAGTAGAGCATGGCGCTAGCAACGCCAAGATCATGGGTTCGATTCCCAGGGAAAGCAAGAGCTGATAAAATATAAAAACTGTAACTTGAATGCAATGTAAATCGCTTTGGATAAAAGCGTCTGCTAAATGCATAAATGTAAATGTAAATTTATTAATATTTTTAATTAACTTGTATTTTTAGATTTTCAGTTTTCATTTCGGTTTTAGTGATTTTGTTATGTGCTTATGTCGTTTTTATTATTTTCAATATATATATGCCCTTTAATAAATCACCGGAGAATGCGAGATAAAATGCAGAGGAGTCCTGCAACATTTAGATGCTATGAAAGGTTGCCTATCATATTTCAAAATGTTGCACTCGACATATTTTAGTCTGGCATAATTTGGGAAAATTCTATCAGAGAATATTTGTTTTCGACATGACTTACTTCATTTAAAAATAGACACTTCAAGCTTTCTTTAGATATGTTTCTCGTGTCATTTTCGTTCATTTTAGTGACTCGTTTCAGGAAGATATTCACAGAGACTGAGAATGCAGAAAGCGCACCCTGTTTGTTTATGTAATTTTTCAGTCAATATTAAATTAATGAAAGAACTATGAGTTTCTAATTGTAGTGTATTTTTTGTAGGTTTGATAACTTTGATAGTAATCTGATAACATTTTAAAAGCAGTAATCAGTAATTTTAAAGAAGTAATTAGTAATTTGTAGTGGATTACTTTTTTGAGTAACTTACTCACTATTTGAAAATCTGGAATCTGAAATATTGAGAAAATCACCTTTAAAGTTGTCGAAATGAAGTTCTTAGCAATGCATATTGCTAATCAAAAATGTAGTTTTGACATATTTACGGCAGGAAATTTACTAAATATCTTCATGGAACATGATCTTTACTTAATATCCTAATGATTTTTGGCATAAAAGAAAAATGTATAATTTTGACCCATACAATGTATTGTTGGCTATTGCTACAAATATAGCTGTGCTGCTTATGACTGCTGCTGTGCTGCAGGGTCACTCAGTCGTGATCTCTCTAGCGTGTTGATTTGGGGTGTGTTTGTGTCCCAGCCTGTCTCGGCGTCCGCGGCTCATATCTTGGGCGAGGTGTGTCGTGAGAAGCAGGAGGCGGCCGTCCCGTTGGTGCGACTCTTCTTGCACTACGGTAAAATCGTGCCTTTCCTCAGCGCCATCGCTCACGCCGAGATCAGCCGCACGCAGTGAGTACACACACACGTCACCTGTGCTCAAACACACGCTCCTCGCCTTCATCACCTTCCTCTCGCTGCTGCAGGGATCCCAACACCATCTTCCGGGGAAACTCGCTGACGTCCAAATGCATCGATGAGACTATGAAGCTGGCGGGGATGCATTACCTGCGCGTCACGCTCAAACCCATCATCGATGAAGTGAGTCTGTCTCAGGCTCTCCTGCGTTATCACGAGCGCTGCCTTCACCGTAGGGCTGGGCGCTATATCGATGGACACAGATCCAATTTGTTCTAAACATGTGACAAGTTTTATATGAAGTGTTTTAAAAACTGGTGAGTTTGGTGTAGTTTAAGATGCTACTTGCCTAAACTTCATTGAACAAGCGCCAAACAGACAGAGCGCAATAATTCTGACTAAAATATACATTTTGCCGAAATATTTTATGTAGAATTTTAAACATTGAAGTAAGTGTATTTGTATGATATAAAGTGACTGTAATGGTGTAATCAAAATAGCCTTTTTCTCAATTAGTCTGCTTTTTTTTATTAATTTTATTTTTAGTTTAGTGAATTTAACTTCTGCTTTAAAAGCATTATTTTTGTTTTTAGTTTGCAGTGTTACAGTGTTAGGATGACATGTGATTTTAACCCTGTTTTGCACATAATATGCCTACATGGTTACATTCACTTTATTTGTTTTCATTGCCTTTAATTTGCATTTTTGTTGGACAACATTGGGCAGGATGTGAAATTTATATATATATATATATATATATGCAGATTTTTTTAATCCAAACATAAAAACGTAGAAAATAGAGATATATACTGTATATTACAAATCAGCCAAAAAACACTGAGATATGAATTTTTGGTCATATCTCCCAGCCCTATTCACTGTGTTGTTTGCCTGTAGATCTGCACAGACCACAAACCCTGTGAGATCGACCCGGTCAAGCTGAAGGAGTCCGAGAACTTGGACACCAACAGGGTGAGTCTAAATTACTTAACGAGTTAGTAAACTGCTCAGATTAAATAACATATATTATTGTACCATATATATTGCAATACCAATACTTTTTTTCTTTTTGGCACTTCGATTACAACATAATTGCTATTATACTACATAGCAAATATAATGAAATATTAATAAACACTGTAAAAGAAACTGTCCTCTGTCTGGACTGTTATGGTGTCACTTCCTGAGATATAAAATAATATATTAGCTTTTAATATAGTATTAGCTTTTATTTTTATATTTTTCGTTTTCATTTTAATTTTATATATTTTAATAAATTTATAATGTACTTTTGTCATTTTTTTATTTCATATTTCTATATAGCTTTAATTAATTTTTCTTTCAGTTTCAGTAATTTTGTTATGTGCTTTTATCATTTTTATTAGATTTTGCCATTTTTTAAAAAATATTTCTATATAGCTTTAATTCATTATTCTTTCAGTTTTTGTTTTAGTAATTTTGTTATGTGCTTTTGTCATTTGTATTAGTTTCAGCTTTTTTAAATGTGTATATATATATATACACACACACACACACACACACACACATACCTTTAATTTTTCTTTCAGCTTTAGTTTGTCATTTTAGTACTTCAATTTTTAATAGTGTTTTGTTCAGCTTAAAAAAAGAAAAAAAGAAAAAGGTCTGCCACCTTAGAATATCAAAGATATTTGTGCATATCTTTAAAATGACATATATTTATACATACGTTTTAAAATAAGAATTTATAATAAATCAAAACAATTGTATGCTAAGAAATATTAACTGCTGAGCTTCAAAACATAAAGCCAAATAGTTAGTAATAAAGGGGAACAAAGAAACACATTACAAGCGCTTTTAGATTATGAAAGTTTTCCAGACAAGGAAATATTATTTTCTGAGCATTGTTGCTGTTTGATTATTACTGATGACAGACGGCATTCACACAAATGCACGGATCTATTTACATTTACATTTAGTCATTTAGCAGACACTTTTATCCAAATGATGACAATAGAAGCAATCAAAACCAATAAAAGAGCAATAATATGCCAAAATAAATGGGCAGCTAAATATATATAAATATATATGTGACCTTGGACCAGAAAACCAGTCACAAGAGTCAATTTTCGGTAATTGAGATTTATGCATCGTCTGAAAGCTATGGTTTGTTATGATCGGACAATATTTGTCTGAGATACAACTATTTGAAAATCTGGAATCTGAGGGAGCAAAAAAATCTAAATATTGAGAAAATCTCCTTTAAAGTTGTTCAAATGAAGTTCTTAGCAATGCATATTACTAATCAAAAATGAAGTTTTGATATATTTATTATAGGAAATTTACAAAATATCTTCATGGAACATGATTTTTACTTAATATCCTAATGATTTTTGGCATAAAAGAGAAATGGATCATTTTGACCCATGCAATGCATTGTTGTCTATTGCTACAAATATACCTGCTTATGACTGCTTTTGTGCTGCAGGGTCAGATATATATATATATATATATATATATACAGTATTCTCCACTAATATTGGCATATATCAGTTGTTTTGTCCTGTCATAAAGAAAGTTTATATTAGTTTTGCATCATAAAACATTACGAACGAACACAGAATCGATTGAGAAACACTGAAGAGAATATCTCTCCACTGATCGTATCCAGCCCTGCTGATGCTCGTGTGTGTGTGTGTGTGTGTGTGTGTGTGTGTGTGTCTCCTCAGGAAAACTTGCGTCAGTACGTGGACCGGATCTTTAACGTCATCACCAGCTCGGGTGTGAGCTGCCCGACGGTCATGTGTGACATCTTCTTCTCGCTGCGAGAGTCTGCGTCGTCACGCTTCCAGGGTAAACGCTCACGCAGCAATTAAAACAACAGAAAGAGTGACTCTAAAAGCTCTTCCAGTGACGCAGACCCGAGGGAAAGAGTCCCAGTTCTCGTTTGCGTTCACACAGAAGCGGACTCAGAGCTCTTTTGGTTCATTTGAGTTCTTTTACGGTTTTCTTTTTGAAATCCAGTTAACCTGAATAATAATTAAATTTTTCTCATCACTGATTTTCCCTTGACGCAGTCACCTGTGGCTTCTTTAAATGAACTTAAAATGTAATTAAAAGTGATTTTTTTCCTCCCCCAAATAGATACTGGAAAACACCAGAAATCTTTATACTACTATATTGAATTAAATTTTTGTTTAATTGACTATTTTGATATTTTCATTTGTCATTTTAATTTTAGTTTTTACATTTTTGTAATTTTTAGCAACTTTTGTCATTTAAAAAAAAGAAATTCTATATAGCTTCAATTAATTTTTCTTTCAGTTTTAGTGTTAGTCATTTAGTAACTCATAATTTAACTCGTAATATTTCTCATTTCAAATTTGAGTTTTCATCTAATATTTAGATGTTTAATATTAATATTGTTTTAATTAATTAACTTTTTTTGTTTCTAGTTTAAAATTTTTGTTTAAGTTTTTCATCTAATATTTACTGTATTTCAGCTCAATTTCATTACAAAAAAATATTTTTAATAGTTTTAGTTTTAGTTAACAATAACAATTATGTAAAGATCAAACCATTATTTTTGAATTAGCTGTTATTTTTGTATTTTCAGTTGTCATTTTAATATTTTTTTGTTATTTGTATATTTGTCTGTGTATTATTATTTTTTAAATATTTCTATATAGCTTTAATTAATTTTTCTTTTGTTTAATTTTAATAATTTTAGTACTTCTAAATTTTTACTATAATGTTTTTTTTTTTTTTTAGCTTGATTTCAATTACTCGGAAATGATTTTTAATTATTTTTAGTTTTATAGTTTTATCTTTCATTAGCAGTTTTATGGCCTCTCAAGCAGCTGGAAGACAGTCACATGCATTAAAATGTATATTTCACAGAATGAGCAGTAATAAGTGTCCTGTAATCGGCCGTTTGTGTCTCTCATTCTTGTTCTTGTGTTCTGCACAGCTTCCTGTTTACTTTAGCTGCTGCTGCGTTGAATTGTTAGTGTTATACTGCCACCTTCAGATCGCAGATGAACGCTGCAGGGGACCGGATTGGCTTTGTTTTAGTCCAGAGGCTTCAGTAAAGAGATCCGTGATGATGGTGATGTGTGTGTTTTTGCAGTTGACCCGGATGTGCGCTACACAGCTGTTAGCAGCTTCATCTTCCTCCGTTTCTTTGCTCCTGCCATCCTCTCTCCGAACCTCTTCCACCTGCGTCCGCATCACCCGGTGTGTACCACCTCCTCTCTGTTATCATCTAATAATTAATCGGAGGTGTTATGTTGATGGATTTTGTCTCTGTGAAGGATCCGTGCACGTCTCGGACGCTGACGCTCATTTCCAAAACCATCCAAACTCTGGGAAGCCTGGCCAAGTCCAAATCTGTAAGTGAACATTATCAATATTCAACCGTTACAAATCCTGACGTGCTACATTATTTGTAAGATAATGTAATATAATGCATATAAAATAATAGTTAACACTTTACAATAAGGTGTCAAATGTTAATATGTTAAACAATGAACAATGCATTTATTACATTATTTATGAATCTTTGTTAATGTTAGTTAATGAAAATACAGCTGTTCATTGTTTATTCATGTTAGTTCACAGTGCATTAACTAATGTTAACAAACACAACTCGTGATTTTAATAATGCATTAGTAAATTGACATTAACTAAGGTTAACAAATGCTGTAGAAGTATAGTTCATGCTTACTAATGTTGTTAACTAATGGACCTTGTGTTACCAAATAATATAATGTAATATAATATTCACATAGTATCATATTAAATAGCTATTAATAAACGCTATAAGATAAATGGTCTTTTGTCTGGACTGTTATGGTGTCACTTTCTGAAATATAATCCAGTGTTATTTTAATATCGTTTATATACTATTATATTATTTATTAATATTTGAATTATTTATTTTTATTTTTTCAGTTTTCTTTTTAATTTTATTTTGTTTTAGTAGTTTCATTATGTGCTTCTGTCTTTTGTTTTGTTTAGTTTTTATATATATATTTATATATAGGGTTTTATATTTATATATATATATATATATATATATTTTTTTTTTTAAATAGCTTCAATAAATTTTTCTTCCAGTTTTAGTAATTTTGTTATGTGCTATTTTTATTCGTTTTTTAAAATATTACTCTATAGCTTTAATTTTTCTTTCAGTTTTAGTTTTAATAATTTTATTTTGTGCTTTTGACATGTTCAAAAAATTTATATGCATTTCTATATAGCCTTAATTATTTTTTCTATTAATTTTAGTAAATTTTTACTAAATATGCTTTTCATATTTTTATGTTTTTTTAATGTATTTCTATATATTTTAATAAATTTTTCTTTCAGTTTTAGTTTTAATAATTTTATTTTGTGCTTTTGACATGTTCAAAAAATTTATATGCATTTCTATATAGCCTTAATTATTTTTTCTATTAATTTTAGTAAATTTTTACTAAATATGCTTTTCATATTTTTATGTTTTTTTAATGTATTTCTATATATTTTAATAAATTTTTCTTTCAGTTTTAGTTGTAGTATTTTTTATGTGCTTTTGTCATTTATTAGTTTTTGGGATTTTCTGTGTTTTTACAGTATACAACTTTAATTATTTTATTTTTCTTTCAGTTTTAGTCTAACTTATTGTATTTCAGTTTATTTCCAAGGCAACATTTAAGGTTTTTTTCTTCCAATTTATTTCAGTATTTAATGTAATATTTATATTTCATTTTATTTCAACTCGATTCAAATCACCAAAAACAAACCATTATTTTTAAAAGCGGGTAATGTCACGGCATAACGAGGTTGAACAGAATGCCACATTTTTGCACAAAAAATACATATATAGATTCAATGTTTTTTTTTTTGTTTTGTTTTTTTTGTCATTCATAACTCATCAAAATGTAGTGATGATGACACTCGGACTGATATTCAGATTAAAATCTCTTCTGTGCTGTTAAATATTGAACGCTCTCGTCTCTCTCTGACAGGCCAATTTCAAAGAGTCCTACATGGCTGCGTTCTACGACTACTTCAACGAGCAGAAATACGCAGATGCAGTGAAGAACGTGAGTGTCTATCATATATACATAATATATTTATATATTTATATTAGGGGTGTAACGGTTCACAAAATTCACGGTTCAGTTCGATACGACACAGTGGTGTCACGGTTCGGTACGTTTTCGATACAGAAACATTCGTTTCTTATTTATTTGGTTCCACCGTGTTTGTTGATTTTCAGTGTTTTATATTTAACCTTTGTGCTGCCTAAGTTATTTGTTGTTTTATATTAAGCCTATAGCATGGTGTATTTGTATTCGTTTTGTTAATAAATTAAACATTCAGTGTTTAATGTAAGTGAGTCGTACTGTTTTGTTGTTGTCGATTCAACAATTGACGCCTAAATGCCGCTAATTCGAAAATGAAAGTACAAGCTATTTAAAAGCGAGGAAAAGAGGAAAAACTCTAACGAACTACCTCACTGTCACAACCTGGAGTACATTACATTTCACACACTTTAAGCTCTTTTATTTTCCAAATGTAATAGGATTACTACAACGAATCGTTCATTGCTGATTTCAAATATGAAATTTAATCTTGGCGAACAGTTTTGGAGAATTTGATGTTTCCCCATTCAGAGAGATATAAAACACACAAGGTGTACAAATAAACACAGTTAGTTACGTCTAAAGTGAAAGTAAACAGTTGAGAGAGAAACAGATGCGTGCAGCTCTTAAAGGGACAGAACTAAACACCCTGCCGTTTATCATTAAAGGGATAGTTTAATAATTCTGTCATTATTTACTCACTCACATGTTTTCCCAAACCTGTATTCACTTCTTTCTTGTGCTGAACACAAAAGAAGATATTTTTAAGAATGTGGAAAACCAAACAGTTGCTGCTCCACATTGACTTTAATCAAACAGATAACGTTCAACAGAAGAAAGAAACTCATTCAGGTTTAAAATAACCTGAGAGTGAGTAAATGATGGTATAAAAATAAAAAACTTTGACAGAATTGACACATGATAGAATTGTCTTTTTTGGGTGAACTATTATTATAATGTATTAATAAAACAACAAACCACAAAAAGAAAAAGTCACTCACTGCTCAGATTTTTATCTTCGCCCACTTTGGACTAAATTTGCCATTCTTTTTTATATTTTGTTACCTTGAAAGGCTTTGTTTTTAAAATAAGGCAATTAGTTTGGCTGTAATGCTAAGACAACTTGCAAAATAGTAAAACTAACATGACAAAGAATTGAGAATACTAGTTTTAGAGGGTCAAGCTTAGATGGAAGAGATGTGTTTTTAACCGTTTCTTGCTTGAATATATATATATATATGTCTATATCAGAGATGCTGATGTGTGTCTGTGTGCAGTTCCTGGATCTGATCTCGTCCTCGGCCCGCTGGGATCAGAAGAGCATCGAGACGCCCATCATGCTGAAGGAAGGGTGAGAGACGCTCACAGACGTCACGCTCACTCAGTGCTGCCAACTCATTTTCAGGGGAAGTCGCTAAAAGAAGGTCGATTTGTTGCTAAAAGCTGCTAAATAACGTTGTGATGTAATTGCGTAATCACGACGCAAAACTATCACTACATCAAAAATACATTTTATATGTTAATTTAGATTTGTTCGTAAAATAATATAAATGCATAATATTATATTAAAATATAAATTACTTTTTAAATGCAACATTGAATTATTGAACGATTTCGATTTATTTATTTATTTTATTAGCTTGTAAACTAGTAAAACTACACATTCTGAACGATTATAGTTTTAGGCAGTGTATTAGTATTTAGTTAGTTTGCTAAAAGTCTGTATGTTAATATGAAGGAATTTTCTGTATTGAATTTTCACAGGTTTTTTACCCGCATTTTAAATTACGCATTGTATTTTGTGTTTTCGGGTTACAACGGATAATGTCCTGGAAAAATACTAGCATCTTTTCCATTTCACTAGATATTTTTCTTACTAGCTGATTAACAGTCGCAGGAACAAGCTCCTAACAAGATGTATCATAAATGAATTATTATTATTATTATTGTTAAAATAGCAGCTAAATTAATTCACGTGATGTGTGTACTGCTATGCATCTTTGGTTTCTTCTTTTTGAGTAACTTGCGTGCCTTTTTATCGTTTGTGTCACTTATCAAAAGTTTCTAAAAGTTGCCAAATAAATTTTAAAAATAGCTAAATTTGTTGCTAGGTGCTTTTGGAAGAAAAAGTTGCTAGGGTAGTCTAAATTTAGCAACAAAATTGCTAAGTTGGCAACACTGGGCTCACTGTATCAGTGCCAGACCAATCAGCATGTGTGTGTGTGTGTGTGTGTGTGTGTGTGTGTGTTTCTCTGCTGGACGCAGGAGCGTTAAACTCGTTATTAAGAGGTTTGATGCCAAAGGCTCTGGCAGGTAAGCTGCCGTTGTGACCTTTGACCCTTAACCTCCTGACCCCCATCGTAGCCTCCTCAGTGTCTCTGTTGTTCTCCTGATGTTCCTGCTGGTCTCTCCCTTTCCTGTTAGTGAGCACAGACGCTCGCACCCTTTCTAGCGCGCAAACCCTTCAGAGAGCATGAGACTCGATGGAGATCTCGGAGAGGTTTCACTGAACTCGCTCTCAGATGAGAAATACAGCAGACCCACACGAGTCACTAGTTGCTATGAATGAACGTGGAGCAGCGCAGACAATTTAACGAGACGTGTGTGAGCTTATATGAGCACAGCTGGAACTCTAGAGGAGATCTCAGGAGAAACATCTGAGAAGCAGGAGAGACTTCAGCGAAAGTCTCCATTTGCTCTCCATTTAGTCTCATTTCATCACTTGTGATTATAAATGTTAAAAAGATCTCATCAGTGATTTTTCTTTCCTGCTAGTAATGAGAATGCACCAGTGTTATTTAAGTATCATATCATACATACGCAGAAATGTAAAAGTATTCACGGCAACCCGTCAAAGTAAAAGTTTGGTTTAACTTGAAGACATTGAGCCAGAAATACATTACTATTGTTCGAATGTGCATACTAATAATAATAGTAAAATTATTAAAACTTTATTTTTTTAAGGAGTAATCACAAATTTCTTCCATGTTTCAATTTTAATGTTTGCCAAAAAAATAAAGTTTGTATAATTTTCATTTTCAATCTTCATTTGATATCCAGTAAAATTTAAATACACAACAAAATTTCTGAGGAAAATAAAAACATTTCATAAGGCTATTATAAGAAAAAATTTGAATAAATTAAGTTGTTTTAATGCATTCCAATAATTAGACATGCCATAACATAATTTGGTAACAATAAAGCATATGTTGTGAAAAAAATAAAATTTTTGTAAAATTTTTAATAAATTGATGTGAAATTATGTAAGTTTCATGATTTTAATTAGTTAAACATGCTTTTTGATTAATACAATTCAATTTAACCATTAAAAAGGAGTCCAGAAAATTTTAAACGAAAAAAAATGGAATCCAGAAAAATTAAAATGGAAAAAAACTGAATTGGGAAAAAATAAAACGGATTTCATAGGGCCCTAATATCATTGATTTACTATTATAGTTTTTGTTAATGTTTTGAATTAGGTTTTATTTTTTGGTATTTTCTTTTCTTTTAATTTCAGTTCAAGTTTTAGTATTTTTCTGCTTTTTGTCATTTTTATTATGTCTATATAATTTTTTTTTTTTTTTTTTATTCATTCTAGTTTGTTTAGTTTTACTTAATTTAGTACTTCAAGTAAAAGTAAAAAATATTTTTTATTAGTTATTTTAAAATATGTATATATAGTTTTCATTAATTTGAATGTCATAATTTTAGTTTATTTAATTTTAGTTATTGTAGTACTTCAAGTATAATAAACAAAAATGTGAAATATTGCCTGGGCAGCTAGCTGAAATAAAATTCAGTTATAAAAAATGGTAAACAAAATTTTTTTTAAATATATTTTATTTTATTTTATAAAGTTTATTTCAATGGTTTTAGGTTTAATAAACTATAATAACCTGGAAAGCAAAATTAAATGTACACTTACATTACACAATATTTACTAGAATTCATTCAACAAAATTTGGAAATGTAAAAATGTCCATTATACATTCAGAAGACAAATACACTTCAGCAGAATCCCAGAACAATCAAGTTTAGAGAGAAATAAGATGTTTATTGTGAGAATAATCAGTAATATGATTAATGAGTGCAGTGGTTGGTTTTGTTGATGTCAGAACGAGTTGATTATTAATATGAATGCGGATGCAGTTAGTGTGTGATTGAGACTGGAGGCGGTTTGAGTTTAGACTGGTTCTCCTCTGATCTTCCAGGTTCATGATCAAACGAGCTCAAGGGCGAAACCGCTTCGGTCTGAAGAACTTCAAGAAGAGATGGTTCCGCCTGACCAACCACGAGTTCACCTACCACAAAACCAAAGGTAACGCAAAAGGTTTGTCCCATACTCTCGCTACAGGTGTGTTCATCTGTGGAGTCCTGAAGCACGTCCCATCATGTGTTCGTGAAGAAACAGAACATCAGCACTGAGCAATATCAGAATAACACCACATAAAGAAACATTTGAGTTGGTAATTACTGTAAAAAAAAAAAAAAAATGATTGTCTTAGCATGAATTATTAAAATTAAAAAAAAAAGTTATTTTGCTTCAAAACCATAAATAATAGTTTCAAAATATGCATTTTTCAAAATGATAAATAGACATAATGGTAAATATACAGTACATGGACACTTTTATTCATCAAGGATGCATTAAATTAATCAAAAGAGCCGTTAAAGACATTTATAATGTTACAAAAGATTTCTATTTCAAATAAATGCTGTCTTTTGAATTTTCTATTCATCTGTGAATCCTAAAAAAAATTAAATGCATCACAGTTTCTGCAAAAATATTGTGCAGCACAACTGCTTTCAACATTGATAATAATCAGAAATGTTTCTTGAGCAGTAAATCAGTATATTATTGTGATTTCTGAAGATCATGTGACACTGAAGACTGCAGTAATGATGCTGAAAATACAGCTGCGCATCACAGAAATAAATTACAGTTTAACACATATTCACATAGAAAACAGCTGTTTTAATTTGTAATAATATTTCACAATTTTTACTGTACTTTTGACCAAATAAATGCAGCTTTGGTGAGCAGAAGAGACTTCTACCGATCTTACCGATCCCAAACTTTGAAACAGTAGTGTGTGTATTTTATATTACAAAAGACATAAAAATATATGAAACAGTCATATATAGAAATATAGGTACAGGTGTGATTTTTAAAATGGTTTTTAAAGGTGTAGTGGACACCAGAGACAAAGACTGAGCAGAACACACTGAAACCTGCAGAAAACACTGAGATACACGAATCAATCAAACGTATTCCTGCCCCGTTTGTACATCCATCCTTAAGTGTTTAGTCTGTTTTGTGTTGGTTGATGTGTCTGTGTGGTCATCAGTGCTGATGTGTGTCTGTGGTTGTGTCCAGGAGAGGGCGCTCTGTGCAGCATCCCTATTGAGAACATCCTGGCTGTAGAGAGACTCGAGGAAGAGTCCTTCAAAATGAAGAACGTAAGAGAAACCGCTTCAGATTCACATATATGTGTCCCTGCAGCACAAAAGCAGTCATAAGCAGCACGGCTATATTTGTAGCAACAGCCAACAATACATTGTATGGGTCAAAATTATACATTTCTCTTTCATGCCAAAAATCATTAGGATATTAAGTAAAGATCATGTTCCATGAAGATATTTTGTAAATGTCCTACCGTAAATATATCAAAACTTAGTAATATGCATTGCTAAGAACTTCATTTGAACAACTTTAAAGGTGATTTTATCAATATTTAGATTTTTTTGCACCCTCAGATTCCAGATTTTCAAATAGTTGTATCTCAGACAAATATTGTCCAACAAACCATACATCAATGGAAAGATTATTTATTCAGCTTTCAAATCTCTGGTGACTGGTTTTGTGGTCCAGGGTCACATTTGATTGTTTCATAGACATCACCTGCAGCAGTGCTGTGTTTTTCCTGCAGATGTTCCAGGTCATCCAGCCGGAGAGGGCGCTCTACATCCAGGCCAATAACTGCGTGGAGGCGCGCGACTGGATCGACATCCTGACCAAGGTCAGTCAGTGTAACCGCAAGCGTCTGAGCACGTATCACCCGTCGGCGTTCCTCAACGGACACTGGCTCTGCTGCAAGCTGTCTGCGGACACGGCTCCCGGCTGCACTCCATGCACAGGGTGAGTCTGGACCACACAAAACTAAACTCAAATTTTGCACTTAAGTATTATCAATATTCATGAATAAAGATGTAATTGCAGTTAGGGGGGAAAAAAGTTTTTGGCTTCTCTCCTGAGGCCACAAGAGGGCGCATCGAGCGAAATATTACTATGCACGTTTATTCAAAGCAATAAAATAACACTACTATCTTTGAAAAAAGTGCATAATGTTTCTATGAGCCTGGATTTATCCAATCTTCAGATTTATGCATGCAAATAAGTGCGCATTTAATTAGATAATGCCTCATTTGCATATTTAAACATAATATTTTAGAAAACATGCAATGCAGAAACGTTTATGTCTTGTTTCTGTGGTTCAGGGGACTTCCAGCTAACATCCAGCTGGATGTAGACGGAGACCGAGAGACGGAGCGGATCTACTCGCTCTATAGCACATACATGGCCAAACTAGTCAAGATGCAGGGTGAGTGAGAGTGAAAACACGGTACAGGATCACTCACATTCACATTCACATTCATGCCTGTGACACACACGTATCCAAAGTGATTTACACTGAGTCTGACTTCAAACTACTTCAATTAAAGGGACAGTTCACCCAAAAATGAAAATTCTGTCAGTAATTACTCACCCTCATGTCGTTCCAAACCCGTAAGACCTTCGTTCATCTATAAATATCTAAAACTTAAATCAGGATGCATTTACTTAACGACTTAAGATATTTTGTCTTGCTCTCGGATTTCATCACAAATATCTTAATTTGTGTTCTGAAGATAAACGAAGGTCTTATGGGTTTGGAACGACATGAGAGTGAGTAATTCATGACAGAATTTTCATTTTTGGTGAACTATCCCTTTAACGTTCTTATTCAGTTGTAGACTTAATATGTCAACACACCCAGTTTTAGTTTATGGTAATAAAAAAAGTTTGAAAACGGGGACCTTTGAGTCAAAAAGGTTTTATGGTTGAGAACATTATAGTGAGAATGAAGATGATAAATGATTGATGAGGTGTGTCTCATCTGTCCGTCCAGAGGCGTGTGGCAGTAAGTCGGTGTATGACGGCCCTGAGCAGGAGGAATACTCCACGTTTGTGATCGACGACCCGCAGGAGACGTATAAAACCCTGAGACTCGTCATCTCAGCCGTACAGACACTGGAGCAGCAGCACATGCAGTACAAACGAGACAAGTTCAGGAAAACCAAGTACGGCAGCCAGTAAGTATCTGTGACCAAGACAAGTCAGGTGTATTTATATAGCGCTTTTCACAATACACATCGTTTCAAAGCAGGGGAGGAAATAGCAATAGCCAACAATACACTGTATGGGTCAAAATTATGCATTTTTCTTTTATGCCAAAAATCATTAGTATATAAAGTAAAGATCATGTTCCATGAAGATATTTTGTACATTTCCTACAGTAAATATATCAAAACTTCATTTTTGATTAATAATATGCATTGCTAAGAACAATTTGAACAACTTTAAACTTTTTTGCTCCCTCAGATTCCAGATTTTCAAATAGTTGCCCGATCCTAACAAACCATACATCAATGGAAATATTATTTATTCAGATTTCAGATTATGTATAAATCTCAATTTCAAAAAATGTACCCTTATGACTGGTTTTGTGGTCCAGGGTCACATATAATTATATTTTCCAGCAAAAAAGAAAATCTGACAGTTGAGATTTGATATATAGAATATATATCGTTTTACACAATTATAATGCATGTATGTGGATAAAGTTGAATAGAATAAATGTTTCCAATTTTATATATAGAGCTGTGCAATAAAACAAGTTTATGTTAAATGACTAAAACTAAAACTGAAATAAAATAACTTAAAGGTAAATATAAATATTCAGAAAAGCACAACAAAATAAAAATGAAGATAAATAGAAATAGACTAAATCTAATAAAAATGACAAAAGTGCATAACAAAATTACTAAAGCTGAAATAAAAATAAATGAAAGATAAAAAGAAATATAAAAAGGTAATAAAAATATGAAAACACATATGACTAATATGACTAAAACTTAAATAAAAATAAAGAGAAATAGAACCATATGTAAAAATAATAAAAATGACAAAAGCACATAACAAAATTACTAAAACTGAAATAAAAATAAATTAAAGATAAATAGAAATACAAAAAGGTAATAAAAATGACAAAACCACATAACTAAAACAAAAATAAAGATGAATAGAAATAGAAATATTAAAACCGTAATAAAAAAGACAAAAAACTCAAATTAAATTGAAAACTGAAAATATAAAAATAAAATCTAATTCAAAATACTATAATAGTATACAAAGAATTCTAAAATAATACTGGATTAAAAAAAACAGTACTTTGACTTACTGATGAACTTTATTTGATGCTTTCTAATTCTAACGCATTGTGTTTGTGTTTACAGGGAACATCCAATCGGTGATCAGAGCTTCCAGTGCTACATCCGCCAGCAGTCAGAAAGCTCCACCTACTCCATCTGACCACGCCCACTGCAGACACCGCACGGTCTCCGTGGCAACAGTCGCGTCTCAGACAGGAAACTGAGTTACGGCTGACAGGAAGGTGGCCACAGACAAAAGCTAAACCTCTGGTGTTTTTATACGATTTTAACCAATCAACAGCCACCGCGCACTTCCGTGGACGATGTAGCTCCGCCACGCGGCACGTTTTAACGTTTGATGATGTTTTTAAGCTAGCAGACGAGCAGATGTCCTCTAGCGGTGGATGCTTTTATAAACGGAGTATTGGACCAAAGGACAGATCCCACAATCCTTTGCTTTGACAGGGTTTTGTTGGTGGATGTGAGACATGTAAGCGTGTTTTGAACTCGTATAGAAATATTCTGCTCTGTTTCCTCCGTTCACACGCATCCAGTATTGATGTCACGCAGCGCTGCATTGTGGGAAACGTGTGGTGTGGTGTGTGTTACAGCATGCAGACGTCCTCGTCCAAGCCGTTTCCAGCATGTGGCGTGACGCTGATGGTTTGTGGGTCCAGTCGAGTTCAGCATCACACTTGTGTTTTTATACTTTCTGTTGTGCATCACGTCCTGTAAATTCACTGATATCCTGCTCTGGTTACAGCGTGTGTGTGTGTGTGTGTGTGTGTGTTTGAATCTGAAACAAGGGCGCATGAGTGTGTTTCATTGATTAATTATGAATAATAATTCCCAGTTCATCACATCACACCACACTTTATAGAGATATTTAATATGGATGTGATTATTTTGATGCATTTCATGAAACCTGTCAAGATCATGTCCTGCTCAAATTTCACCCTTAAATCATATAAATATATATATATATATTATATATAAATCATATAATATTAATTATTTTATATATAATAATATACAAATAATAATTAATAATAATATGTGACCCTGGACATCAAAACCAGTCTTAAGTGTCAATTTTTCGAAATTGAGATTTATGCATCATCTGAAAGCTGAATAATTAATCTTTCCATTGATGCACGGTTTGTTAGCATCGGACAGTATTTGGAAAATCTGGAATCTGAGGGTGCAAAAAAATCTAAATATTGAGAAAATCACCTTTAAAGTTGTTCAAATGAAGTTCTTAGCAATGCATATTACTAATCAAATTAAGTTTTCATACATTTACGGTAAGAAATGTACTAAATATCTTCATGGAACATGATCTTTACTTAATATCCTAATGATTTTTGGCATAAAAGAAAAATAGATAATTTTGACCCATACACTGTATTGTTGTCTATTGCTACAAATATAGCTGTGCTGCAGGGACACATATATTATTAATGTAAAAAAAAATAATTATATACTATAAAAAATAAATGTTATGTATATGTATGTATTTTACAAGCATTAAGATATTTTCAAGACAATTAAACACATTTAACCCACAAATTCACATTATTTTAATCCAAAATATTTTACTGTAATTTACGGTAGCCCATTTCTGTCACAAAATTAATAAATGAAAAAAGTAATTGTCTTTTTATCCCATGTCTTTTATATCTCGCACTTCTGAGTTTTTATCTTGCAATCTGAGGTGGTTGTTTTTTTTTTTGTTGCAATTCTGACCTTCTCAGAATTGTGATAAAAAAGTCACAATGACTTTTTTTATTTTTTTATACTGTGGCAGAATCAAGGTTCCGTAGTAAAGTAAAAAAAAAAAAAAGAATAAAAATACTGATGCTTCATATTCAATCATTTCTGATTTCCGTATGATTTGGGGGTGAAAGGTGAGCTGGAGATTCACACCTGTATTCGTTTGTTAGTACGGTGTTGTATTTTTGTTAACACACGGTTCTTGTGTTTCTGTACGTCCCTCTCAGTGATGCATGTTTCAGTGCTTAGATATTTTAAAACAGCCCGGTTTTCTTGCCCAAATGAATTGCTATTTATTTTTATAAAACAGAATAATGTTTTTGTGGAAAAAATTAATCAAATCAAAACTCAGAGTAATCCAAGCGCACAGTATGAAGTATGCAATAATGTCACCTATGAGTAATTCAGTTTTTGATGTGTAATTGATGAAGATACTTGGATCACAGATCCTGAAGAAGGGCCAGCAGCGGTGTACAGACGAGACACACATCTTTCTTTTGTCCAAATGAAGGCAATAGCAAAGAGATCCGTGTCCGAGTCTTTATTTCCAAATACTTCTCAAAAACACTAAACATGGTGAACAATGACTTCAGGAAAAACATCAAGATGCAATATTTTTGTGTTTAATGTTAACAAAAATTAACCTTGGTTTTATTATAGTAAAACTGTAGTAACCATGTTTTTTTTTGTTTTGCTGTATTTTGATTATCATTTGTATAACCAGTTTTACTACAAATACCATGGTTAAACTATGGTTAGTGTTACAAAACCACGGTTACTTTGTGGTTGCATGGTTTAACAATATAGTTTTATTTGTTGTAAACCATGGTTAATGTTCGTAAGGGATGGGTTTTATTGATCAACTAATGCTGTGTTTGAGTTTTATTGCTCAGAAGTTGCTTCTCATGAGGTCAGATGTTTCTCCTGAAACATCTGTGAAGAAATAAAACAGACCCGGTTCGTTTAGTCAGCTCACAAAAACATGTGGAGCAGCTCGAATCATTCATAACGCGGTCTGAGCTACAAAGTAACAATGTTTCTAAAAATAGCGGCATCTACAAAGTTACAATGTAGCGGTGATCAAAGCTGCTGCTGAGATGTTTTTTCTTTTAGGTTTTTTTGTTCAGCGAGTCATACCGCAAACTTTTAACTGGATATATAAATTAAGAAGTTCAATTAATTATTTATTAAGAACAAATCAGCTGTAATTCCTGTTGCATAATTTCCTTTGAAGCTTCAGCGTCCACCCGCCTGCCTGAGCGCGTTCACCAGCTGAGGGCTACTAGTTTACCCATGGTTAACCCATACTGGCCAGTCATGAGCTTCTGGCCGAACTAGAAGAACGTGAACAGTAATAATCCCGTGTTTGAGTTCGGATCAGAACCGGAAGTTTCTGGAGCGCCTGACCGTGTCGAAGAGCGGGAGCATGCGGAGGCTCTCTGCGGCGCGAAGCGGCTCTGTGCTCGGCCTCGTGCTGCTGCTGCTGCGCGCTGAACTCTGCGGATCACAGCGATGTGAGTAAAACTGATCAACGAGCTAAACTAACCCGTAACTCTTCAGAGACGTGAAAACATTCACTTTACTGTCACGGTGTGATTAAAAGCGTCCGGAACCGTTACTTTGATCAGCCGCTTGTTGAGCTGTATTTACCTTTACATTTACCACAGTTTACACCAAAATATTTGCTTCATGTTACTACCAAACCGTGGTAACTTGGTATTTATCACTGTCATCGAATAATAAAAAAAAAAGAGTCAAAATGACAAAGAGAGTGTTTAAAGCAGATCTCACAGTAGTATTGTTGTTTTATATCAGAAACAATAACTATAACATCTGTGGAGGTTTGGAGGAAAATGTACCATGGTTGCCATAGTAAATTTGTGTAGCTTATGATATGAATATGATGACTGTATGTAGGCTACTTGTTAGTTGAAATGAAATCACAGTGTTACAATGTTTCTGAAAATAACATTGTAGCAGTGTTTCCAAAAGTAACAATGTTTCCAGAATTAACAGTAGTGGCTGTTTCCAAAACCATGTTACAGTTTTACAGCGTTTAACAAAAGTAACTGCAAGTGTTTCCAAAATTAACAGTGTTTACAAAGTAGCAATTTTACAGTGTGCATAGAAGTAACAGAGTGGCAATGTTTCTAAAAAAATAACAGAATTTACAAAGCAACAATATAACGGTGTTTTCAAAAGTAACAGCATTTACAAACGACAAATGTTGCAGTATACACAAGTAACAATGTTTCTAAAAAATAAACAGAATTCACAAAGTGACAACTGTAGCATTGTTTACAAAAGTAACAATGTTTCCAAAATTAACAGCGTTTGTGACGTAACAATGTTGCAGTGTTTTACAAAAGTAGCAATGCGTGGAGAAGTAACAGTGTGAGCTCCAGCAGACTGCATTACCTTATAATGCTTTACCATATAAAGTGAGGTGACTGAGGAAGAGTTTCATTCATACTTCGTGTGTGTGTGTGTGTGTGTGTGTGTGTGTGTGTGTGTGTGTGTGTGTGTGTGTGTGAATAAAACTGCCCTACATTACAGACTGATAACAGATAGTTCAAATCAATAGTCTTGTTTAAAATGCATCATGAGGTTTATTCCAGAAATGTTCTGTAGTAAGAGACTCCAGCAGCGGCACGTGGGGAAATAAATCCCTGCGTAACTCCGCTGACCCGCACAATGAAGGCATTTGATCGAGTTAAAGCTGATGTTCATGGAGCTGACCCATTTTCTGAAGACCTGTCTGGTCTTCACTGAGCTTTATGTTCTAGTCTCTTCCATATACTATAGCGGTACCACAGTACATTGATAAAACCATGATTACTGTATTAATATACCATTGTATTTGATATATAGGCCAGCCTGGTCAGTCAGAAATATCGGCTGATAACCGTTTGAAAGCATAGAGACTGTTTTTGTGAAACAATGATGAAATGTTTTCAGTGTTTTTGAGTAAATGTTGTGTACGGAGACAAACAGTAGTGAAGTATTTTTACTCTGCTGTACTTTATCAGAGTGTTTTTCTTTAGAAAACTTTTCCTTCACAACATTCCAAAGCATAATACTGTACATTTTACTACGCTACGTTTCATATGAAATATCATTTAATATTTAATTACATTAGAAATCTAATACTTCCTCACTTTTACTCAAGTTAAAGTAGTTCAAGGATTCACTTGAGTACAAGAAAGTACTATATTGTTAATGTTGGTGAAAGTATTAAAGGTAAAACAAACAACTGTTATTTTTGAAACGTAGTGCAGTAAAAAGTACAACTTTGGAATGTATGAAGTAAAGTTTTCCAAAGAAAAAACGCTCTGATATACTTTTTACTTAAAATACTTGACTACTGTCGGCCTGTGTGTATAACATCCATAACTTGGCCTCTAAAGCTGTGGTGTTCCCCTGGTGTTTGGGGGAATGCCATGTTAATTTAATGGCACAGTTGTCATGTTTGGTAAGACGCTCTGATCTGATGCGCGCTCTCGTGTCCAGTTCTCTCACAGAATAAAGCGTCTCAGTTCCTGCTGCGACACAGACGTGCCAACACTCTGTTTGAGGAGAGCAAGAAAGGAAACCTGGAGCGCGAGTGCATCGAGGAGCTCTGCAATAAAGAGGAGGCGCGCGAAATCTTCGAAAACAATCTGGAAACGGTGGGTTGTGTCAGCCGATCGATGCTCTGACGCTTGTGTTGACAGTGACTTTGACCCTTCGGCCGTGAGTCATGAGCGTTTGTGTTGACCGTGAGCTTTGTGGAAAGTGATGGGGAAAGTCATTTTTAAAAGTAATGCATCCAAAAATAAGCAAAAAATTCGAATTCCAGGATGCGGGATTCTTTTATGTCATCAAAAAACTCATCAATCCAAAAAGTCTTTATTCACACGGCTTTAACATTAAAAACAACACTGTTAAAGCCTTGGATTGATGAGTTTTTTTGATGACGTAATGCATTACAATACTGCGTTACTCCCTAAAAAAGTAACTAATTATGTTACTTTTCAAATCTGGGCAGGGCTTGCACTGCAAAAAATGCTTTTCTTACTTAGATTTTTACTTTAGTCTTGTTTCCAGCCAAAATATCTAAATATTCTTAAATCAAGAAGAAAAAGCCAAAATTGTTTGTCTTGTTTTCAGAAAAAACAAGTTTTTGCTCAAAACAAGCAAAATAATCTTGTTTTCTGTTTGAAATAACATTATTTAGCTTGTTCTAAGCAAAACCTCGCTTCATTTTGACTCGTTTTTTCTAAAAACAAGACAAGAATTTTGACTTTTCCTTCTTGATTTAAGAATTTTTAGATATTTTGGCTGAAAACAAGAAAAAAATCTAAGTAAGAAAAGCATTTTTTGCAGTGTGCTTGTTTGTTTTTAACATAAAAAGTTCTATTTTTGGTGCCTTTTACACCAGAAGCCTCAGGCTGAAGGAAAAGTAAATTCACGTCTGTACAGCTGAATGTAATAAAGAAATGAAGCTTATTAGTATGATTGATTTTGATCGAAGCTCAACAGCAAAGACAACACAGTAAATGGAAAAAGTAACTCTGATATTTCCTTCTAAATGAAAAAGTAATGCGTGACCCCAACACTGGTAATGAATCGCTGTATTATGGCTTTGTGATGTCTGGAAATAATCTCATGATGATATTTGTTCTCTGATCTTCCAGGAATATTTCTATCCCAAGTATGTTGGTAAGTGGTCCTCATTATTTTTGTGCAAATCAACACTTACAGTAATCCGCAGCGCGTACAGTGGCTCTGATTATGTCATCGGCTCTGATTGCAAAACTTACTGGAACTGAAGCTGCTTTGACTCGGAGTCTCTGTACAACCAACAAAACAGACTCAAAGTCACTTCCATTCCTTTTTTAACAGAAAATTACATTAAATAATTAAATACAATTTATAAAATTACAAAATACGTTTCTGAAATGCTGTTTAAATATGCAAATGAGGTATTATCTAATTAAATATGCAGTAATTCGCATACACGTCCAGCACATAAATCTAAAGATCGGATGACGTCAGGCTCATAATTCTTGTTTTGTTTTTTTGTCATCATATTAGAGTTACAGGGTTCTCCATAAATCAGGAAATACTGTCAACAGACGTATCTTCACCGTGTTTTTAGGAGTGAAAGGTTGAACAGACCTTCAGAGCATAGTTTGCTGTTTGTAAGAGAAAAAACTCTGCAAATAAAGTGCAACAAAATCAACACTTCACTGTGTGTTTAGAGGATGCTTTCTTTCTTCTTTTGTGTGTGTGTGATAAATACAGTCAACATTACCGTCAGATTGAGAAGCTGCTGTAGAAGCAGTGGTTCATGCTGTAAAATACACTAGTTACAGACCGAGTATATTATTACACGATCCGTTTATTTGACTGATTACAGCACTCTTATTATTCTTGCTTAAGATTGAAATGATAATTGTTTATGACATGGACGGACTGAAGCGTGTGTGTTCTGTGTTGTCTGAAGTGTGTCTGGGCTCTCACCGCGTTGGCATCAGTAATCCAGCGGAGTCGGGAATCCCTCAGAACCTGCGGACATGTGTTCAAGGTGATGTAGTGTTACAGTGTTATCATGTAGCTTTGCTCTATGTCCGTTCTTTCCTCTGCACTGGAAGCTCCTGTCGTCTTGGTAACCCAGGTTGCACTTAAAGTGCTCTATTTTCACGCACTAATTTTGTACTTAAGTACATTAGAGGAAGTGTCCTTTTTTTTAACTTGGTAATAATGGTGTTTCAGAGATCAGTAACCAGTGTCTGCCGCTGCCGTGTCACAAGGACGGTTACGAGCGCTGTGTGGACGGTCAGGGCTCCTTCACATGTGTGTGTAAAGCTGGATGGAGGGGTCAGCGCTGTGAGCAGGGTGAGATGAGACACGATCACGTTCATCTTCACACCGCTCGTGATGAGCACAGACGACAGAGAGAGAATTACACAACACTCTTTTATTTCCAGCATGCACTCATTCAAGGCTGGTTTATTTCGTTCATCTTTGATGGATTACGTGACTCTGTGAGTTCGTCTCAGTTTCTTAGTGACGAGCTTAAATTGCATTTGCAATCTCATTTGTGCATTAATTCCAAGTTTATTAATTAAGGCAAAGCGAGTTAAATGACTTGTGAACACAGTTATTGAACATAATTCTCAAAATGACCATAAGATGGCGGTATTTATCTGTGGAGCAGATATTACAAAACCAATGAAAAAATGCTTAAATATCGGGAAAATATCAGTAAAACCGATTATCGGTCGTTATTTCTAATTACAAATGTGAAACTCTGAATTTTTTTTCATTTTTCCTTTAAACTTTCTTTAAATCTTTAGTCTTTAATGAAGTCTTTAATACTTTTTTTTATTTTTTTATTTCCAATTAACTTTACAATAGCTTACAATAATATATCTTTTTTTCATTTACAATAAAACTAAGTTGTATGTTCCAAATCCAATAGTATTGTACAATTATGATATAATATATAACTTATGTAAATATATTATTATTAAAAATGTGATTATTATTTATTTATTTTATTGACTCCGTTTGCTCACAGATATTAATGAGTGAGAAGACCCAGAATTCCCTGCAGGCTGCAGCCAAACAATTAAATTTCTCAAATTCTTAGTGACGAGCTTAAATTACATATCGAGCACTTATATCTCATTTGTGCATTAATTCCACTTATGTTAATAAAGTTTATTAATTAAAGCAAAGCAAGTGAAATGACTTGTGAACAGTTGTTGAGCATAATGGCAATATTGCGTGCAATTCTCAAAACATTTATCTGTGGAGCAGATATTACAAAACTGATGAAAAATACTTACATATCGGGGAAAAAAGATTGTTTCTAATTAGTATGAAACTCTGAATTTTCTTTAATAATTCCTTTAAACTTTCTTTAATTCTTTAGTCTTTAATGAAGTCTTTAATGCTGTTTTTCATATACAGTAAAACTAAGTTGCATGTTCCAAATCTTATAGTATTGTACAATTATGATTGAATATATAACAGTTCAATTTACAGCACCTTTGAAAATTGAATAAAAACATTAAAAATGTTTACAAAGATGTAAGTCTAATAATGAAAACACACCCGATACGCACTATTTATTCATCATTTTTATAAGTAGAGGTACTGATTTTTTTATTTTTTATTTATTTTTTATTTTTTGCATCAACATCTTGCTCCAAGCAAATGAGTGGAGCTCACAATGCATCATAATTACCACTTCACAGGACTTAAACGCATCATAACAACACTGAGGTCATGGGTTCGATTCCCAAAGAATGCATGAACTGATCAGATGTAGACCTTAAATGCAGTGTAGTTCAGTTTGGATAGAAGCATCTGCCAAATGCATAAATGTAAATAATGCATTTACATGCATAGGTTACAGCGCCACCTACTGCTCAGAGGTCAGTACTAGTAGTGCACAGACTATTATTCTCATTTATATTTATTTTATTGACTCTGTTTGTTCACAGATATTAATGAGTGTGAAGACCCAGAGTTCCCTGCGGGCTGCAGCCAAACGTGTCACAACCTCCCCGGCAGCTTCATGTGCAGCTGTGAGAAGGGCTTCTACACCCACAACAACATCCACTGCATCGGTGAGGGTCACTGCACAGGTCAGAGGTCAGCGCTTCACTTCTGATCCGCTGGCTTCATGTCTGCCAGACGAGCCTGAGCTCCAGCAGCTCTTCCAGGAATCCTGGGATTTTCCTGGAAACGAGAAACACGATTCCCTCCAGCTGTGAGGTCCAGCGTTCAGATTAAAACCACACACACACACACACACACACACACACACACACACACTTAAAGGTTCATTATGTAACAGTGTTTTTAAGCTCATAAATCATCAGATGCTGTTTCCCTTTGGCAGAAACAGTGTTCCTGTGACTTTATCTGCAGGATCCACAATGCTGTGCCTGTGATTGTGTGGCTTGATGCACGCATTTGACTCTTTCCTCGTGTTAGAATAACAGAGCAGTGATGAAATCACACCAGTGGAATTCTGGGGATGATGAAAACACAAATCTGTGACTAGATTGCTGGGATGCTGGTGAATGATGATGCTTTGTTTGATGATCAGAATGTTTTTAGGTCATTAAGGAACATCTTTCAGATGTCATGCTGTAGATTCATTCAGTGTGATCAGATGTCTGTGTTTGTGTGTGACATGTTTGACCTGATGCTCAGCAGGGTTATTACTAAAACCATTCAAAACCACAAAAAAAAAGTTAAAAAAAATTTGTTACTTGCAAACAAATATTAAAATAATTTAAATTTTTTTTTAATATAAATTAAAAATAATTATACTATTTATTTATTTATTCGTACTTGCTTTATTTCAGCGTTTAGCTAGTTGACAAGGCAACATTTCTCCTTTTTTTGTTTAGTTTAAATTGAATTACTAAATAAACTAAAACAAATCAATAAAAAAGAAATACTCTATAGACATGTAAAAAATAAGTGACAAAAACACAAAACAAAATGACTAAAACTTTAAAATGAAATTGAAAACAAAAATAACATAAAATTTATTTTAAATATAAATTGAAAAATAATTAAGTTCAAGTAAAGATTAAGTATACACTTATTTATACATATATTTTTTAACTTATTTATACTTATTTTATTTCATCGTCCAGCTAGTTGGCAAGGCAGTGTTTCTCATTTAAACTGAAGTATTAAAATAAAACTAAATAAACAAACTAAAACTAATTAAATAAAAACAATAAATACTGTATACTAGACATTTAAAAAAAAAAACGTTATGAAAATGGCAAAAATACACAACAAATTTGCACAATAAAACTGACTAAAATTAAAGTGAAAACAAATTATAAAAGTAAAATCTAATATAAAATAATTAACAAAAACTTTAATAGAATATCAATGATGCTAAAATAACACTGCTGCTGATGTTTTTATATTACAGTGTGTTTATGGATCTGTGTGTGTGTGTGTGTGTGTGTGTGTGTGTGTGTGTGTGTGTTGTTGCAGATATCAATGAGTGTATCCTGTACCCCAGTGTGTGTGTGGAACCTTCTAAATGTGTTAACGCTCCGGGAACGTTCGAGTGCCGCTGCCCGCTGGGATACCAGTACAACATGAGCTCACACGAGTGTGTCGGTGAGAGAACAACACACACACACACACACACACACACTGATGATTGCATCTGTGCAGATTTCTCTCCTGATTCAGACCAGAACACTTTTTCACTGGAGGAAGTGTTATTATGGATTATGAACTCGTATTTGAGTTAAAAACGTCTTAATGCTGGATTTGTTTGAGCTTTTGTCTTCTCCGGATGTTAACTGATGGACTGGAGTGCTGTGGATTATTGTGATGTTTTTATCAGACTCTCATTCTGACGGCACCCATTCACTGAGACACTGTTGCACTGCTTCTTGTACAATCTCACATGATAACCTGTGTTTCTCCATCAGATCTGGATGAGTGTGAGCAGGACGTGTGTGAGGGCGAGTGTGTGAACACCGTGGGGAGTTTCTCGTGTCACTGTGACGGGCGTAAGGGAGTGCGGCTGGCGGAGGACGGCCGTCAGTGTGAGAAGATCCCCGAGTGTCTGGATCTGTACGACTATAAGCACGAGGAGATGCTGTATCTGGGAGAGCAGTTCTCCGGTTTACCCGTCATTTACCTGCGCTTCCGTCTGCAGGCCGACACCAAGTACGCCTCTCACGCTTCTCTTCTGTTTGTGAGGAATGCTGGGATAGCAGCTGTAACCAAACACTGTTAGCGAAGACAGCTGATGTAATATTTAGTTTGACCTCCTGAAGTGGATGAACATCATTTTTTTAAAGGCTTGTCTTATATGATGGAAAAGTAATATATGATGGAAAACTTAATGTTTCCTTGAGAACTATCTGAAGTAAAAAAGTTCTAAAATTGCTAAAACTAAAACTGAAATAAAAATAAATAAAAGCTTAATGTACAAAATGAATAAAAAAGCAAAAAGCACATAACAAAATTACAAAAAAAAAAGATAAATAAAACTGAAAATATAAAAATAAATGCTAATTCTAAATCTTAAATATAATAGTAGTATGTAAAGAATTCTAAGATGGCTGTGGATGATATATAATAATATGATTATTTCCCGCAGGTTTGCAGCTGAGTTTGATTTCCGCACATTTGATCCCGAGGGAGTGATTCTGTTTGCCGAGGCTGCGCAGGACTCCTGGTTCATGCTGGGTTTACGGTCCGGCCGCATCGAGGTCCAGTTCAAGAACGAACACTCCATCAAGATGACCAGCGGAGGAAAAGCCATCAATGACGGCCAGTGGCACGTGGTGTGTTTGAGTTATAGATCATCATACAGCACATCTGTGTCTCAAAAGACCTGCTTCACTGTTCTCTTACATCTGGACCACAGTCCTTCACCTGATTCTGATGCAGGGCTGGGAAAAGTTACTTTTATTAAGTTATTTTTAAAAGTAATGCATTGCAATATTGCGTTGCTCCCTAAAAAAGTAACTAATTATGTTACTTAGTTACTTTTTATAGAAAGTAATGCATTACGTTACTTTTGCGTTACTTTTCAAATCTGGGCAGGGCTTGTTTGCTTGTTTTTAACATAAAGAGTTATACTTTCGGCAAGCGTAGAAGCCCTTTCACACCAAAAATAAATTCATTTATTTAGTTGTTTGGGGTTGGCAAGATTGTTTAATGTTTTGGAAAGAAGTCTCTTCTGCTCACCAAGGCTGCATTTATTTTGATTAAAAATGCAGAAAAAATTTTGAAATATTATTATGATTTAAAATATCTGTTTTCTATGTGAATATGTGTTAAACTGTAATTTATTTCTGTGATGCGCAGCTGTATTTTACTGCAGTCTTCAGCGTCACATGATCTTCAGAAATCATTCTAATACGCTGATGTGCTGCTCGAGTCGTGTGTTCTGTTCAAGTGTTGTGTGTCTGTAGATCTCGGTGGAGGAGCTGATGGGAAGCGTCAGCGTGAAGATCAGTAAAGAAGCCGTCATGAGCATCAACAGTCCGGAGCGGCTCTTCAGTCCCGTCAACAACAAGCTAGAGACCAAAGTTTTCATCGCCGGCCTGCCGAATCGCACCGAGAGCCTCATCAAACCGGTCAGTGGTCAAACACAGTCAGTGTGCTGTAAATGCAATGAAGATTTACAGAACTTCACAAATCAAAACTATTTTTTTTTGTTATTATATTACTTATATTTGTGTTATATTTTCATTATTATACTTATTTTATTATTTTTTGCATTATTGTGACAGTGTTTTCATGACATTTTGTAACCTCGAATAGTCAATTGCACTTTAATAATGAACTTATCAATTTAACTTATCAATTAAACTAAATTATTTTTATTTTTTTTGCATTGCATTGAATTTGATTTGTTTTAATGACATTAAAATAATGCAAATCTTAATTTTCTTTAAGCAGAACATCATTTCTTGTTTGCTTCTCATTATTTTTTATTTTTTATTTTTATTGTTTGCTGATTTTTATTAGTGTTTTATTTAAAGTTTGTAATTTTATCTCAAATTTTAGCAATTTTGCTTTGGTCATTTTTATTTATTTATTTATTTAGAACGTGTCTATTTAGTTTGTATTTAGCTTTAGTTATTTTGGTACATCAGGTTAAACTAAATGAAAATGAGATGTTGCTATGGCAACTAGCTAAAATCAAATTTTTCATATACAGAGGCGGACAGTAGTGGAGTATTTTTAAAAAGTATCTGTAGTTTATTAGTGTTTTTCTTTGGAAAAATTTTACGTCACTACATTCCAAAGCATAATACTGTACTTTTTACTGCACTACTGTTTCATAAATTTTTTTTTTTTTTTTAATATTTAATACTTAAGAACGTTAAAAATGTAGTGCTTTCTTGTACTCAAGTCAATCTTTGAATTACTTTTACTTGAGGTAAAAGTAAGAAAGTACTAGATTTCTAATGTAATTAAGTATTAAATGACATTTTAACATGAAACGTAGCGCAGTAAAAAGTACAGTATTATGCTTTGGAATGTCGTGAAGTAAAGTTTTCTAAAGAAAAACACTCTGATAATCTACAGATACTTGAAAACTTAATTTGAACAATTTAAAGGAGATTTTCTCAATATTTCGATTATTTTTTTTTTTTTTTTTGCACCCTCAGATTCCAGATTTTCAAATATTTATTATTTATTCAGCTTTCAGATGATGTATTAATCTCAATTTCACAAAATGAACCCTTATGACTGGTTTTGTGGTCCAGGGTCACATGCATCATTTATTGGATTTGATTTGAGGGAAGTTTATGCTTTGAATGGTTTCCAGCGTGTGTGTTTAAACCGTGACGGTGATGTGTGTGTGTGTGTCTGCTGTGGATCAGATCAACCCGAGGCTGGACGGATGCATCCGCGGCTGGAATCTGATGAATCAGGGCGCGTCTGGAGTGAAGGAGGTGATTCAGGAGAAGGAGAGCAAGCACTGTTATGTGTATGTGGAGAGAGGCTCGTTCTTCAGCGGCGGAGGCCTGGCGCTCTTCAACATCGACTACAGTGAGTTCAGATCCATTACTGGAACATTCTCGCAGAAATACAATTAAAGCTGTTTAAAAAGCGTCTGAGACATTACCACTGAAGATTCAGTCTGAACACGTATGGCTTGTATTTTTGCACTTTGTATAAGTTGAGTCACGTGTTTTTCCAACACAGAACATTTCAAAGCAGCTGCACAGAAATAAACAAAAAAGGAAAATAACAGAGTTAAAGGGACAGTTCACCCAAAAATAAAAATTAACCCCTGACTTTGTTCTTTCAGACGAATGCAATCGGAGTTATATTAAAAAATGTCCTGGCTCTTCCAAGCTTTATAATGGCAGTGAATGCTGAGATTCAATAGTCCAGTAGAATATAAGTGACCCTGGACAACAAAACCAGTCAGAAGTGTCAATTTTTCAAAATTGAGATTTATGCATCATCTGAAAGCTGAATGAATAATCTTTCCATTGATGTAAGGTTTGATATGTTCTGACAATATTTGTCTGAGATACAACTATTTGAAAATCTGGAATCTGAGAGAGCAAAAAAATCTAAATATTGAGAAAATCACCTTTAAAGTTGTTCAAATGAAGTCCTTAGCAATGCATATTACTAATCAAAAATGAAGACTCCTAAACTGGAAAATTACAGTGTTGCTGCTGTAGAGTTTCATTAAATATTTTAAAAAAATTAATTATGAATCTAATTCAATTCTGCATAAATATTTTTATGCTCTTATGTTTTTTAGTATTATTTGTATACTGTTATAGTATCAGCTTTTTATGTTCATATTTTGTTTTTGTTTTATTTTTAGTTTAGTAATTATTTATTATTAAATAATTTTATTAGTAATTTTAATTATTATTTAGTTTAGTAATTATATTATATATTATTATTTAGTTTATTATTATTATTATTATTATTATTTTTATTTAAAAAATTGAATTTTTACTATCCTTTTTATCAGTTTTATTTTTGTATAATTTATATACTATTAGTGTTTATTAATGTTTTGAATATTTTTGTTTTCAATTTTAGTTAGTTTTAGTTTGGTAATTTTATGTGCTTTGTTTTTTGTTTTTTTTTATCAGTTTTTGTTATTTTTTTACATTTCAATGCAGATTGAATTAAATATTTAAACATAAATATTTACATTTAAATAGTTTTACAGTAATAAACAGGAAATAAACAGTTAATGCTGCAGTTATGCATGTTGTAGAGTTGTGTAATTATGAAGCGTCTTCAGAGGCAGCTCTACAGAAGACAGTAGTGTGATTGAATAAATGAAGGTGTGTGTGTGTGTGTGTGTGTGTGTGTGTGTGTTTCTCAGGCAGGACAGCTCTCTGGACGCTGGATGTTGTGATGAGCATCCGTCCGTCCAGCAGCACCGGTGTGTTGTTTGCTCTGGTCAGCAATGGCTCCGTCCCGCTGTCTGTTGCCGTGGTGACGCGAGGACCAGATGATGCGGTTAGTATGGCTGGGCATTGTTTGAATTTTATCGATTTCGATTCTTATCAATTCCCAGTTTCGATTAAAAAAAATTAAGTCAAACATTTAGATATCAAACATATTTATTCTGTGTCTTATTTTGTAAAATATTTAATTGCTGCTGAATACCATGAACAAAAATCAGCCGGCTGGACTCGATTAAGAGCTGTTTGTGTGCAAAATAGAGCTGATTCTGGATACATTCAGACTTTTTTTAATGGAGGTTGTAGTTCTCTCACAATTCTGAAGAAAAATATTAGACAACTAAACAAAATCTGATGGAATTTCTGAATGGAATGATTCAGTGACTCACTCAAGACTGACTCGTTTCATTACTGGATGAATCAGTGTTTTTGAACGAATCTCTTGAATGAATGATTCAAAGACAGATACAGTTTTAACAGCCCCTTTTCGCCACTTAAAAAAAAGATGTGCACACTGGAATTGATGGATGGAACTGAAATTTTAGTTTTACATCAAGTATCCGATTCCTGACCTTAAAGGCCCGTTCACACCAAGGACGATATCTATAAAGATATAGTTCTAAAAATCGTTCTCAATATTAAAGAATAGCAGAGTCCACACCACAGCTATAACGATAAAGACACAGAGAAACGATATCGCTGGAATCACGATACAAGCATTGACAGCCAATCAGAATCCATCCTGCTGTAACGAGCTGGAGAATTTAAAGTGGCAGACGAGCATGCGCTGAGAATAAACAGACAATATGTGACCCTGGACCACAAAGAGAGATTCATCTGAAAGCTGAATAAATAATCTTTACATTGATGTATGGTTTATTGGACAATATTTGTCTGAGATGCAACTATTTGAAAATCTGGAATCTGAGGGAGCAAAAAAATCTAAATATTGAGAAAATCACCTTTAAAGTTGTTCAAATTAAGTTCTTAGCAATGCATATTACTAATCAAAAATTAAGTTTTTATATATTTACGGTAGGAAATTTACAAAATATCTTCATGGAACATGATCTTTACTTAATATCCTAATGATTTTTGGCATAAAAGAAAAATGTATAATTGTGACCCATACAATGTATTGTTGTCTATTGCTGCAGATACAGCTGAGCTGCTTATGACTGCTGCTGTGCTGCAGGGACACATATCGTCTGCTGGTGTGGACGCTGATATCTTTATAGTTATCGTTCTTGGTGTTTCCAGGATCTGCAGGTGTTTGTGGACGGCGTGTGTGTGGCGACGCTGCAGTCTCTGATGCTGTGTTATCCGGAGCGGATGCTGGTGGAGATGAGAGCGTCGGCCGACGGGATCCGGATCTCAGCAAACGCCTCCAGCGTGTCTTACAGCGACTCCGAGACGCTCAGCGCGGCCCTAAGCAGACTCTCCAGCGCCATGCAGGCTCCCGGCGTCCTCACATACATCGGAGGACTGCCAGGTCTCTCCGCTGCTTCACTTCAGTTTTAGTCCGATTTCTGTTCATACGTGTGAGCTGCATATAGATGCTAATATAGTGATAAATCCATGTTTTCCATGAGCTTACTGATGCCAGGGTTGGATTCCCAGGGAATGCTAGACCTGATGTGTGCCTTCAGTTTTATTATGTCTCGTTATCTAAAACCATGAAAACATTTTCGTTACTTCATATAAAATAAAAATTTACTTGAAATAAAATACAATATATAAAAAACTTAAACTTAATTTATTCCTGCTAGTCAGAATTTCATTTACTTTAACTTGATGTCCTAAAATAACTAAAAACTATATAGCTACGCTTAATATAAAAATGACAAAAACACAACAAAGTTCAAATAAAAACTGAAACTATAAAAATAAAAGCTTATTCAATATTCAGTAAAATATTAATGAAAACTATAAAAGCATCTCAATGATAACAAACAAAATAACACTGGTACGTATGTCGCATTGGATAAATGGAAATGGAAAAATTCAAAAATGAATAAAAAAAAACTATATAGCTATATTCAAAATTAAATAAAAATGACAAAACATAGCAAAATTAATAAAGCTTGAACTATATTAATACATGAATCCTGTAGAACTGTAGTTAATCATATTATTAACCAGTAATATGTAAATGTATATGTAAAATTCTAATAAAAGTAAATAAAAACTATATAGACATACTTGACAAACATAACAAAATTAAAATGAAAATAGAAAAAATAAAATCTAATTCAAAATATTAAAATCTATAAAAGTATCCGATGATACTAAAATAAATATCTTCAAGCTATAGTTAATCGTATGCATCAATTTAAAACTCAAATAAAAATTCATGAAATCTTTATAGCCTTTTTTAAAATAAAAACAACAAAAAAGGAAACTACAATGAAAATGGAAAATATATAAATAAACAGTAAAACCTAATTCAAAATATGAATAAAATCTGCGCTAGTATGTCAGTGATAGTGCTTCAGACCTGCAGTTAATGATGTTAATTAGTACAGTGACGGTCAGTTCCTGACATCGAATCGCTTCATCAGGACATTCAATCAATACATCTATCAGCAGTGCGACTCGTGATGGTTTTAGAGCTCTGACATCACAAACATTGCTGTGAATCCAGTGGAGCTGCTTCTCATTCATCATATTAAAGGGTTAGTTCACCCAGAAATGAACATTAGCCCATGATTTACTCACCCTGAAGGCATCCTAGGTGTATATGACTTTCTTATTTCAGACGAATGCAATCGAAGTTCCATTAAAAATGATCCTTGCTCTTCCAAGCTTTATAATGGCACTGGGTGGGTGTTATTTTTTTTCAACAGTCCAAAAGAAGTCAAATAAAGTGCATCCATCCATAATAAAACATGCCTCATACGGCTCAAGGACAATTTTTCTCTGATTGAGTTTGTCAGAAAGAAGAAAGTCATACTAGGGATGTAACAATATCAAAATCTCACGATACGATAATATCGCGATATGAAGTCCACAATACAATATTTATTGCGATTTATTTAAATACAGACAAATGAAGAATTGGAAAAAAAATTACATTTTTTTTACATATTAAAGTTTGGAAAACCCCGGATCACGAGCTGATCGTCTGAACGAAGTGTCGCTTCGCTTTGAAACACGCAGCAGAAACAGACTTGATGAACAGATGAAGCATATTGTGCTTTCGGTTGGAGTTCATTTGACTGATACTGTGCCAAAGCATAACGACCCAAAACACAACTTTAAAGACCTTTTATGTTAGAATAAGACATTTAAATATATTTTTAAAAACTACACTTTTTGCCCAGAAGACCTATCGTTTCATATCATCATGTGACCACGAAAACATCGAGACTTTTGCTATCGCCATACCACGATATTGATAGTATCTTTACATCCCTATCATATACGCCAAAAGTATTGGCACCCCCTTCTACTGAACCGGTTTGACTACTTTAGTAATTCCCATGAGTACAAATCTTAATGTTTAAGCATATAATGATATTGTGTGCTTCTAATTTTATAGCAACAGTTTGGACAGGACTCTTTTCTATTCTAACATGACGATGACTCTGTGTATAAGACAAGGTTCAAAAACTCATCACCAAACACCAATGACTTATACTTATGGATACAGTCATTTTAGACACTTCTAAAACTTTTGCAACAGAGATGGGAATACAGTTTTTAAATACATGAATTATGTTTCCATCTTTGTTGCAAGTGCTTTTTCTGTTCTAAAGAAGGGGGTGCCAATACTTTTGTCCATACAGTGTATGTACAAGTCACTGGTGTTTGGTGATTGAGTTTTTGGCTCTTAAAGTCACAGCAGAGGTTTCTGCAGACCAGTCAAGTTCTTCCACACTGACTCAATCAATCATTTATTTTTGAACCTTGCCTTATACACAGAGGCATTGTCATGTTAGAATAAAAAAGGGTCCTGTCCAAACTGTTGCTATAAAATTAGAAGCGCACAATATCATTATATGCTTAAACATTAAGATTTGTACTCATGGGAATTACTAAAGTAGTCAAACCTGTTCATTAGAAGGGGGTGCCAATACTTTTGGCAATATAGTGTAGGTTGCCTTGAGGGTCAGTAAAACACGGGGTAATTTGAATTTTTGTGGTGAACTAACCCTTTAAGCATCTCGGAGCGTGAAGGAAATGATGTTTTGATGATTTGTGTCTTTCTCTGTGTGCAGATCTGCCGCTGTCTGTCACTCCGGTCTCAGCCTTCTACCACGGCTGTCTGGAGATCAGTGTGAACGGACAGCAGCTGGACTTCGACGAGGCCGTCAGTAAAGACAACAGCATCAAGTCTCACTCCTGTCCTCCCGTCTCCGCCCCGGTCCCAGCCGCTCTAGACAGGAAGTGACATCACTGCCTGAGCCGCCCGGTCTGTCTGTGAGTTCCTGTCAGACACGTGACTCCGGGTTCTTTGTGTTTTTAATTGATCCATTCATTAGTCAACCGATGACTAACCTGTGAAGGAGCTTGAGAAGCTCGTGAGCCTCTATTTAAAGACGCCTCTCGTGTTTTTATTGCTGTTGTGTGTCTTTAACCAGGTTTTTACTCTCACTACAGCGTGTCTGTTTGGATCTTGTATATAACACACTAATTTGCGATGTGAATGTTTAGTTGGATATTGAACACTAATGACGCATTAATTGTTGTAATAAAACATGAAAATGCAGCTTGTTGTTGTTGTTGTCATGGAAACACAAAAATCTCACCTTCTTAAGAAGCAAAATCCCATTTTAACTGTTTAATTACCGCTTACCTTTGACTTAAATGTGGTCCTGAGGAAAACCAGGAATTATGAAATCAGTTCTACTACTAGAAGTTCCCATTAGTTCATGTTAGTTAATGCATAACGAGCAATGAGCAATACATCTGTTACAGTATTTATTCATCTTTGTTAATGTTAGTTAATAAAAATACAGCTCTTTATTGTTAGTTCATGTCAGCTCAGGTCAATTAAATATTAAAATTAAAATTTGTATCTGTTAATATGAATGTATTGGTAGTTCAAATGAACAGTAAATAGGAATAATAAATGCTTTAGAAGTATTTTCCATAAATAAAGGCCTCATCCATTCATTCAAGTGTTTTTTACTTGTGAACATCAGGTCTGTAAAATCATTAAAATTTCAATATTTTTCTATTTATGCTTATGTTATTTTGCATCTAGCTCTATATTTTCTCTGCTGCAAAATCTAGTTTTATTTCTATAATTTTTCTATACTTCCATATCTATTTCTATTTTTCTATACTTTAAATCTATTCTATTTATGTATTTTTCTATATTTAGTTCTATTCATATTTTTCTATATTTTATATCTAGCTCTACTTATGTATTTTTCTATATTTCTATATTTTAGTTCTATTCCTGTATTTTTCTGCTTCTAGTTCTATTTCTATAGTTTAGTATACTTCTACAGTATATCTATTTCTATATTTTTCTATACTACTTTAGTTCTATTCACATGTTTTTCACATAATTTCTATATTTTGTTCTATATTCCTATATCTAGTTCTATATATATCTATTTCTCTCTCTCTCGCCCCACACACACACACACACACACACACACACATATATATATATATATAATGTAGGCCTGTATGTTTCTATCTATTTAGCATTTAGTGTGTTTCCAGGTCTTTGTGAGTGTAATGTGTATGCTTTAAAGAATGCTAGTCTGGTGATCTGAAATGACTGTAAAATCCTATAAATTCATGTCCTGGAAGGGTTGGAAGCTGCTGTTATTATTAGAAAATGCTCTACTTTTGACTCTTTTGGTGCAGTTGAAACGTTTCCATGTGACCGTGCTGAATCACTGGACCTGCGTTTCTGATGTGAGATATACAGTGTGTTTTACAGATGGACATGAGTGACCTGACCTCAATGTTGCATAAAGAAACAGACGGGAAACAGGAGGGAGGAAGAGAATGAAAAACAAGAGGAAAGCGAGCGAGTGAGCGAGCGAGAGAGAGAGGTAAACACTGAGAAAACAGCTGCAGGAGAAGAATGTAACCTCACATTTGAGCCATAAGAACACACACTGTGTTCTTCACACACTTATTAAAATGAGATTGAAATGATCCAAACACACACTGCAATAAAAGATTTTCTTCCTTAGTATTTTTGTCTTGTTTTCTTGTATAAATATCTACAAATTCTGGAATTAAGATGCATTTACTTGACACGTAAAATGACTGTTATATCTTATCTTCTGAAAAAATTATCAAAATTTTGTTAGTTTTTGCTTAAAACAAGTACAAATATCTGCCAGTGGGGTAAGAAAAATAATCTTGTTTAGCCTTTGAATTAAGATTATTTTTCTTACTCCATTGGCAGATATTTTTCCCTGTTTTAAGCAAAAATTTGAATAATATTTCAGAAGATAAGACATAATATGTCGTATTACTTGTCAAGTAAATGCATCCTGATTTAAGAATTTTTAGATATTTATACTAGAAAACAAGACATAAATAGAAAAGAAAATATTTTTTGTGGTGCATAATGCAATGGTGATTGAGAGATGAATAAATAAACGCTCCTCAAAAGCCTGATGATCATGTCTGATGCTCACATGATTTTCTACAGAATTATGTTGAAATCCACGATGTCTGAAAACAGACACTTAAAGGAAAAGCGCACCTGAAACTGAAAGCTCTGCCATCCTTCCCTCACGTGACTTTCTGTCTTCTGTGGAACTCGGCTGATGTTTCACTGGAAATGTTTCGCTCTCAAATCTCACTCTGTGTGTCGCAATCTGCACAATTCAGATAAACCAGTCCCATCCAGAACCCATCATCGCCAGGTAGAAATAACTCAAAAAGTGCCATGACGTCATGCTGACACGTGCCAAATACTGAGCAAACAAAAAGCATGATGGGAAACCACTGGATTGCGACACAGTTTAGAGCTTGATGGCTTAGAATCTGATTGTGATTCAGTGTGTACACAAATACTGTGCACTTTTTCATTTACCCAGGCAACAAATTAAAGTTATTAAAAATGTTGTTTTGAAATGTTTCTAAAATGTTGACGTGTCTAGTATTCCTGCCATGATTATAACATTATTTAAGGGTTGCAAAATCGTTTTTTTTACACTTGTTACAATGTTTATTTTTAATATTCTAAGAACGTTTTGTGTTAAACTTATGAAAATGTATATCAAATATTACTAAAGTTATAAGAATGTTTTGTCCTGATATTATGTAGCATAAAATATTTAACGTTTAAAAAAAAAAAAAGTTTAAAAAGTTGAGAACGCTCTCTGTTAACTGGTTAAAAAATGTTTCGGAAAACGTTCCAGGAATGTTTTTATGCCGTTTTGAGAACGTTATGAAAGACCAGATAACGTTGAACATTCTGTTACTGGAAGAACATTTACAGTAGCCAAAGTTCTGAGGACGTTCCCTGTTATCTGAGCCGTCCAGTATATGAATATTTGGTTATTTTGTCATGCAACTGTAGAGAGCATGAAATATTCCACACTCTGTTTGTTTTTTAGTTAAATGCATAATCTGTCTATTTAAAGTGCAGTTAATGTTGTAAGTGCGTAAGTGTGTAAATTGGGACGCACGTATAGTGTTAGGGCTAGGTATGCCAAGTCTGAATATGCGCATGCGTAAATGAGATTTCAGTCTGTGTATTACTTTAGATGACTTTTATGAAAATGCATTTTGTCCTTGTTTAAAGCTCAACGGCTGTAGCCTAGTAAAAAAGCAATGTATTTAAAATACATTTATTTCATACTAAGTATAGTTAAAATCTATTAACATATTTACTGACAGATAACTCGAGACTTACTGATATAAAAAGTATAATTAAACTTTATTTGGTGTACTACTTTGGTGTTTCTTAATATTAAGAATAAAATGTGACCCTGGACCACAAAACCAAGTCGCTGGGGTATATTTGTAGCAATAGCCAATAATACATTGTATGGGTCAAAATTACGCCAAAAATCATTAGGATATTAAGTAAAGATCATGTTCCATGAAGATATTTAGTAAATTTCCTACTGTGAATATATCAAAACTTCATTTTTGATTAGTAATATGCATTGCTAAGAACTTCATTTGAACAACTTTAAAGGTGATTTTCTCAATATTTAGATTTTTTTGCTCCCTCAGATTCTAGATTTTCAAATAGTTGTATCTCAGACAAATATTGTCCGATCCTAACAAACCATACATCAATGGAAAGATTATTTATTCAGCTTTCAGATGATGTAGAAATCTCAATTTCGAAAAATTGACACTTCTGACTGGTTTTGTGGGGTAGTCCCCGACGCAGAGCAGCCTGAACATTCTGCTGAGCTTCTCCTTTTGTGTTGCACTGAAACAGAAAGTCACACAGACTCTGAAGGACACGACGAGGGCAAATAAATGATATCAGTCTTCGTTTTTTGGGCGATCTATCGCTTTAAAGGGATCTTTTCCCAGAGTGTACTGCAGTGATCTGCTATTGCAGAGGAAAATTCTGCATAGGGAACTCCCTGCGCACAGCAACTTTCACCAATAAACCGACGAATCTGCCGCTCACGATTAGAGAGAGAGAGAGAGAAGAGAAGAGAGAGAGAGAGAGAGAGAAGAGGGTTGAATGTGCTGCAGACACGCTCGTGTTCGGCTCTGAATGTGGCGGATCAGTGCAGGATTCTGGTCCAGAACGAGCGAAAGTTTGACGCAGAACCAACATGAGAGAGTTTGTGAGGATCTGCTGCTTCGTCCTGCTGTGTATCGGCTGCTCCTCACAGCGTAAGTACGCCGAACGAGCCCTTATTCCCGAGCAGTGACCACTAACTAGTGCGATCAGCAGAAGTTGAGAGTTTCTGCTGTTTTCAGTGTCCGTGTCTCCGAAGGAGGCGAGCGAGTTCCTCCGCAGACACCGGAGAGCGAACCAGGTGTTCGAGGAGACCAAGCAGGGTCATCTGGAGAGGGAGTGTGTGGAGGAGAGGTGCACTAAAGAGGAGGCGAGAGAAGTGTTTGAGAATGACCCTGAGACGGTAAGAAGAATACTGACTAACTAGTGTGCGCTACTGTCCTGGATGCTCTGGATTCCAGCTAATCTTTGATGTTTCATCCTCATCAACCTGAAATGTTTCTGTGCTGCTCCCTAGATAGTGTGCACTGGATGATGCTCACTAACTAGCGTTGCCGCGATTAATCGGTTTAGTCGATGCATTTGACTCCAGGTTATTTTATTTTTTTTATGTGATCTTTAATCCTCATTACCCTCTTCTGTAATGATAATGTCAATCCCTAGTTAGTGTGCACTGGATGATGCTCACTAACTACCGCTGCTGCGATTAATCGGTTTAGTCGATGCAATCGACTCCAGTTTATTTTTCATGTGATCTTTAATCCTCATTACCCTCTTCTGTAATGATAATGTCAATCCCTAGTTAGTGTGCACTGGATGATGCTCACTAACTACCGCTGCTGCGATTAATCGGTTTAGTCGATGCAATCGACTCCAGTTTATTTTTCATGTGATCTTTAATCCTCATTGTCCTCTTCTGTAATGATAGTGTCGACCCCTATTTAGTGTGCACTTGATGATGCTCCCTAACAACTAATAACTAATTGGCTACTGTTCCCCGCTGCCACGATTAATTCTTTTTAACAGATACTCTGGATTCCAGATAATGTTTGATGTTTCATCCTCATAAACCTGTAATGATTCTGTGCTGCTCCCTAGATGGTGCACACTTGATGATGTTCCCTAACTCACTAATAACTAATTGGGTGGCGTTCCCTGCTGCTGCGATTAATCGGTTTAGTCCATGCTCTGCATTCCAGCCGATGTTTGATGTGGTCTTTCATCCTCATACTAAATTTAGTGCCGCTCCCTAGTTAGTATGCACTTTGAAGATGTTCACTAACTATTTAATTTACTAGCATGCGCAGCTGCCACGATTAATCGGTTTAGTCGACATGCTGAATTTCAGTTGATGTTTGATGTGATCTAAGCATCAACCTTTTTAGTAATGATAGTGCCGCTCCCTAGTTAGTGTGCATTTGGTGACACTCACTAACAATCAAGCATGCTTCTGCAGCAATAGATCATTTTAGTCAATGCACTGCATTCCAGCTTTTGTTTGATGTACTCTTTCATCCTCATTGAATTCTGATGATTCTGTGCTGCTCCTTAGTGTGCACTACATAGTCTCTAGTTTTCTAAGTTTTCTCATTTGACAGGGAGGCTGTCGCGTTTATAGAGCATGTATTATCAGTGAAATAAAGTGGTTGTAAACTCAATAGAACTCATGTATAATCATAAACCCTAAATAATCGACAGATTGATTGTCTTACAAACTGCCAGTCCCTGCACCAAACTACATACTGAACATTATAGTTGCAAGTTTAATGTTCTATGAAAATGTAACAAAAACATGATTTGAATGTGAAATATTAGTTCTTTCCATCAGAGCATCCTGCATTGATGCTATTATTACTGTCACATATTCCCATGAGTCAGTGCGCTGCACCTGAGTCAGGTCAATAACACTGCAGGAATATGATTCCTCATACACAGACTGTTCTCCTCTGGGAGCTCATATGCTAATGAGCCGCTCTGTGTGCCTTCTGATTGGTCCCCGAGGGGCGTGTCACCGCTGTGACTGACAGCTGAGCCTGGAATGTGTTTTTGATACAGAATGAATTCCAGTGTGGCGGCGCATGTCTGACGCGTCGCTCCCTGCATGCATCTCATGAATGTGCTGATTAGATTTAATCCTGTTTGCTCCGTAAATAAGGATTGGGAATGTTTGGGAAGCATGTAAGATTATGACGCCCTGATACTTTCTATTATTAGCTTGACCATGAGAATTTCTGACAAGTTAAACGACCTATTTATACTAGAAAACTAGACGTAAATACTAAGGAAGAAAATAGTTTTTGCAGTGTCTCCTCTAGTGAAAAATAAATATACTCAAATGTATATGCTACGTATACTACAAATGCATTTACATATTTATGTACCTAATAAAAATACAACTTTTAGTATACTAATCTGGTATACTTGAAACCTGCTAAATTAGAACAACTAATGCACTTTGATTGGACATGCACATGTCCTATACTGAAGTATATGAGATTGTGCTAAAGTGGAACTATTGTAAGTATCCTTCAGGTACACTTTAAATATGTTGATGTTATTAAATAATCATGCAATCCTCATCAGTAGTGACATTAAAACACATTTTAGGCTTAATATTAAGAAATATGCATTGTGCACAAGTAGTACGCCAAATAAAGTTGAATTAAAATGTTTATATCAGTCTCGCGCGATACGTCAGAAAATATGTTAATATATTTGAACTATACTTAGTATGAAATAAATGTATTTTTTACTATGAGGCGAGGTGAGTCAAGGAGACGTGAAGCAGGTTTGCGTGTCAGAGATGTTGGATTTCCACTCGCTGCATGCATTATTCACCAGCAGCGCATGCGACCGGCTTCTCTGACGCTGCAGATTTCTCACTGCAGTGTGTGTGAGTGAGTCAGCATGCCGCTTACCAGCTGACTTACCCGGGACACTAGTTTAAGAGTTGCATGAGTTTAATGCACAGAGGACGTGACATCGATTAGCTCAGGGGTCACTGGGGTCACGCTTGAATCATTTGCTCTTATTAATGCTGTTGTATTAATACTGCAGGGATATTGGTGTACGTCATGAGACTGAAGTCTTCTGTAGTTTTACTCCACCCCATACCTCTGCTGTGTGTGTGTGTGTGTGTGTGTGTGTCCTTTCATACCATCTCAGAGACAAGACACGTTATCCACCCTCATGTAAGGCAAAATATGGGCTTGACGTGTCAGGACAGGACTGTCTGTGCAGTTCTCATGTGTCTTCATAACTAACCAAAACCTGTTATACTGTTTATAATCAGTAATTTTCTCATCATGGCTTTTTGTTTTTTTTGTAGGAATATTTCTATCCGAAGTATCAGGGTGAGTCTGCTGCAGGGTGCCTCAACTCTTTTTTTTTTAATGTGTTGTGATTGTGTTGTAGTGAAGGTTGGAATGATTTCATATATATATATTGAGCTGATGGTTTGCTGAATCATCTGCTGATGCTGATGGAGGTGTTTGGTTCTCTTTCATGCTCCAGCTTGTATGGAGAGGTTTGGAGACTCTGAGAAGAAGAAACAGGATCTGATCACCTGCGTCCACAGTGAGTGACCCACATCTGTCTGTCAAAAGTGTTTGAACAGTAAGATTTTTAATGTTTTTTAAAAGAAGTCTCTTCTGCTCACCAAGCCTGCATTTATTTGATCCAAAATACAGCAAAAACAGTAAAATTTTGAAATATTTTTACTATTAAAAAGTAGCTGCTTTCTATTTGAATATATTTTAGAATATAATTTATTTCTGTGATGCGCAGCTGTATTTTCAGCATCATTACTGCAGTCTTCAGTGTCACATGATCTTCAGAAATCATTCTAATATACTGATTTGCTGCTCAAAAGGCATTTATTATTATTATTATTATTATTATTATGTTGAAAACAGCGGAGTAGAATTTTTCAGGTTTCTTTGATGAATAGAAAGTTCAAAAGAGCAGCATTTATCTGAAATAGGAATCTTTTGTAGCATTATAAATGCCTTTATCATCATCCTCGCTAAATAAAAGTGTTAATTTCTATAATTTCTTTTAAAAATAAATAATGATTTAAATGAGCTTTTGAATGGTATAATGTATAATGCTACAAAAGCTTTTTATTTCAGAAATACTGATCTTTCTATTCATTAAAGTATCCTGAAAAAAATTTGTTTTTTGTAACTGTTTTACTGTAAATATTGATGATAAAAAATAATTTTCAAAAATTGAGTTGCAAATCAGTATATTAGAATGATTTCTGAAGATCATGTGACTCTGAAGACTGCAGTAATGATGCTGAAAATACAGCTGCGCATCACAGAAATAAATTACAGTTTAACACATATTCAAATAGAAAGCAGTTATTTTAAATAGTAAAATATTTCACAATTTTACTGTTTTTACTGTACTTGGGATCAAATAAATGCAGGCTTGGTGAGCAGAAGAGAAATCTTAAAAAAACATTAAAAATCTTACTGTTTAATTTTTTTGACTATCTATTGTTAAATCCATCTTTCTCTCCATCTATCTGTCATTCTGTGCATGTGTGTGTGCGCGTGTGTGTGTGTGCGCCGTGCGGGCGGTCTGCAGTGCTGCAGTGCGTTTGAAGCAGTGATGTGATATTTATATCTTCATAAGGAGCTCACGGTGAGTTTGTTCTCGAGTATGAACGTCTCGCTCCTCTCGTTCTCATCCCGTCCCTCAGTAAATCAGGTTTGAGGTGTGTATGAGCATCTGAATGAGTGAAGCCGGTCTGGTGGGTGTGTGTGTGACGATCTTCATGACGTCTGCTGGAGGCTCGTCCTGCTCTACTCATTTCTGCTGATCCGGAGGCAGCCTCGTGCTGCGCTGTGATTGGTCAGTCTGTGTCCGGCAGAATCCCTGAGTCAGAGCGAGAGATGCTGCATCTCTGAGCTCTTCTCGTCTCATGCACCATCAGCAAACAAATGAATAAAGAACAACGAATGTCCTCAGAATCTTTCAGCACAATTTAAATAACTTGCTCCACCTCTGAAATGACTTTTATTTTCAGCTGATGTCATCTAGACCATGTGGGATGTTAGATCAATTTAACAGTAAAACTTAACAATAAGATCTCATTACACTGCAAAACACATTTTCTTCCTTAGTATTTATGTCTTGTTTTTTAGTATAAATATCTACAAATTCTGGAATTGTGATGCAGAACAGCTTAAGATATTTTGTCTTGTTTTCTGAAAATATTATTCAAATTTTGTTAGTTTTTGCTTAAAACAAGCAAAAATATCTGCCAATGGAGTAAGAAAAATAATCTTAATTCAAAGGCTAAACAAGATTATTTTTCTTACCCCATTGGCAGATATTTTTGCTTGTTTTAAGCAAAAACTAAAAAAATTTGGATAATTTTTTCAGAAAACAAGACAAAATATCTTGTCATTTTACTTGTCAAGTAAATGCATCTTAATTCCAGAATTTGTAGATATTTACACTAGAAAACAAAACGTAAATACTAAGGAAGAAAATCATTTTTTGCAGTGTACTACTAGTGCTGTCAAACGATTAATCGCATCCAAAATAAAAGTTTTTGTTTACATAATACATGTGTACTGTGTATATTTATTATGTATACATAAATACACAAGCATGCATGTGTATATATTTAAGAAAAAAATACGTTGGTTATATATTAAATATATTTAAACATAATATAAATAATATGAATATAAATGTATGCATGTAAATACAAGTTAATATTTTAAAAATATATACTGTATGTGTGAGTATTTATATATATATATATATATATATATACATAATAAATATACACAGTACTAGAGATGCACGATATATCGGCCACCATATCGGTATCGGCCGATAAATGTTCATTTTTCTTTTATCGTTATCGAACCGATAAGAAAATTTGTCCGATATTTTAAAGCCGATAAATAATGCATTATTTCCTGCAGAGGCACTTCGGACGCGCACTGTTCGCCATGATGGTTTATAATTGCTTGAAATATTATTGGAATCCCTTCAAAAAGGAAAATACAGTGAAGTGCAACATGTACAGGGCAAGTCTGTCATATTATAATGAGAACATTACTGTTAAATAATGAATGGAATCATCTTTAGCTCAGCGCATGCAGCTCAAACAGCAGCGCACAACATTAATAACTAGGCCTGTATCATTGGGACTATCATATATTATAATGAGAACATATTATTATAAAACATTGTGAATTCTTTGGTCTAATTTGTCGTGTTTCAGCGCGTTGTTTTGGGAAGAGCTCATCCAAGAGCTCTTCAGTTTCAGCGCACGCCACTCGAACAGCAATTAATAACAATGATTGGGACTATCATATAATATCATTATGAGAACACTATTATAATAAAACGTTGTGAATTCTTTGGTTCAATTTGTCGTGTTTTAGTGCATTATTGCAGGAAGAGCCAAGAGCATCACATCTTATTAGCGCGTAACTCGCGCATTTGCGTCTTTTTGTGCATATAAGTTATAATATTATGTTTATGTTGTATAAATAATAAGCGCTTCAGTTTACCGGTGTTCATTCAGCTCTTCAGCAGCACACGCAGCTAAAACTGCATGCTGCTATTTGAAACAGTGGTATTAATTTAAGATACTTTTTCAAAATCATTTTGACCACTTTTATTTTTATCTTATTATATTCATCAACAATATGGTTTAATTAAAATGATTTAATTGTCGGTGCGGAGGCTATTCCGTTTAATTTATCCATGGCACATGATTTTTTCTATTTATTTTTTTATTTTTACATGTAACGTTAAGTAATGTTGTCCAGTGACTTGTTTGCATTATTTAAGCAGTGTTTTATTTATTTGTAAGGCTGCTTTATGTTTGATTTATGTTGAAGTGTTTAATGGCATTTAATGGTGAGATTGTTTTTTTTGTAATCAGAATTTTGGATTTTGATTTATCGGTATCGGTTATCGGCTTTCATTTCTATAGAATTATCGGTTATCGGTTTCGGCCAAAATTATCATATCGGTACCTATACAGTATACCTATATTATGTAAACAAAAACTTTTATTTTGGATGCGATTAATCGTGATTAATCTTTCGACAGCACTACTCATTACTTAATGTTAGTTAATGCATTAACTAGCATTCACAAAAGATGAGCAAGGCAAAGCAATTTATACCATAAAGCACAATTAAAAACAACAGTTAGTTGACCAATATGCTGTACAATTATAAAACGTATGAAAAAAGCAAATGTACACACTACTATTACGCAACACGTATGTTGAGCTTCTCACAACCTTAATATGTGTTGTGCAGTATATTTGTCACAGTATGGTTTAGTCTTTGTTCATATGTGACCCTGGACCACAAAACCAGTCTTAAGTGTCAATTTTTAGAAATTGAGATTTATACATCATCTGAATAAATAATATTTCCATTGATGTATGGTTTGTTAGGATCGGACAATATTTGGCTGAGATGCAACTATTTGAAAATCTGGAATCTGAGGGTGCAAAAAAATCTAAATATTAAGAAAATCACCTTTAAAGTTGTCCAAATGTTCTTAGCAATGCATATTATTAATCAAAAATGAAGTTTACGGTAAGACATTTACAGAATATATTCATGGAACATGATCTTTACTTAATATCCTAATGATTTTTGACACAAAAGAAAAATTTATAATTTTGACCCATACAATGTATTTTTGGCTATTGATACAAATATACCCCTGAGACTGGTTTTATGGTCCAGGGTCACATATTAGTACATGAAAATACAACTGTTAGTTCATGTTAGGTCCATTAAATAATATTAACAGATACAACTTTTGATTTTAATAATGTATTAGTAAATGTTGAAATTAACATTAAGATTAATAAATTATTTAGAAATGTTTCACATGGTTAGTTCAGGTTTGTAAGTTGCTTTGGATAAAAAACATCTGCTAAATGAATAAATGTAATGCCATGAAGGTTACAGCTACAGGAAAAAAGCTTGTAGTCAAAGGATGTTATAGGATTTCATATCCGATGTGTTTCAAACAGCTCATTACAGAAGCTGAATGTGTTTCGTGACTCATCTCTCTATCTATCTCTCTCTCTCTCTCTCTCTCTCTCTCTCTCTCTCTCTCTCGCGCTCTCTCTCTCTCTCTCTGTCCTGCAGACATTCCAGACCAATGTTCCCCGAACCCCTGCAATCATCACGGGACGGTGCGCTGTGAGGACAAAAAGGGCGAATTCCAATGTCATTGTTTCACAGGATGGAGCGGTGTCAGATGTGAGAAAGGTACAAACACGCATCAGCTGTTCAGACACGCATTCAGGTTAAAGTTGCTGATGAATATTATTCTCTGGATCATTTATTCAAAAACAATGAAAATGCAGTTCATACAGACTGTATCTTAACCATAGACTGTAAAAAAAAAAGTGCACGTCTACAATTCCTTCCACTATAGAAAAGTGAAGCTAAAACATTCCATTAGAACCACTGTCATATTGTGGTAGTGATGTCATTTGGAGCCTGAGTCTGCACAGTAGTGATTCACTTACAGGCAGAGTCTGCGCAGTAGTGATTCACTTACAGGCAGAGTCTGCGCAGTAGTGATTCACTTACAGGCAGAGTCTGCGCAGTAGTGATTCACTTAGAGCCAGAGTCTGCGCAGTAGTGATTCATTTAGAGCCTGAGTCTGCGCAGTAGTGATTCATTTAGAGCCTGAGTCTGCGCAGTAGTGTTTCACTTACAGGCAGAGTCTGCGCAGTAGTAATTCACTTACAGGCAGAGTCTGCGCAGGAGTGATTCACTTACAGGCAGAGTCTGCGCAGTAGTGATTCATTTAGAGCCTGAGTCTGCGCAGTAGTGTTTCACTTACAGGCAGAGTCTGCGCAGTAGTGATTCACTTACAGGCAGAGTCTGCGCAGTAGTGATTCACTTACAGGCAGAGTCTGCGCAGTAGTGATTCACTTAGAGCCAGAGTCTGCGCAGTAGTGATTCATTTAGAGCCTGAGTCTGCGCAGAAGTGATTCACTTAGAGCCAGAGTCTGCGCAGTAGTGATTAATTTAGAGCCAGAGTCTGCGCAGTAGTGATTCACTTACAGGCAGAGTCTGCGCAGTAGTGATTCACTTACAGGCAGAGTCTGCGCAGTAGTGATTCATTTACAGGCAGAGTCTACGCAGTAGTGATTCACTTAGAGCCTGAGTCTGCGCAGTAGTGAGTAATTTAGAGCCTGAGTCTGCGCAGTAGTGATTCACTTACAGGCGGAGTCTGCGCAGTAGTGATTCATTTACAGGCAGAATCTGCGCAGAAGTGATTCACTTACAGGCAGAGTCTGCGCAGAAGTGATTCACTTACAGGCAGAGTCTGCGCAGTAGTGATTCACTTACAGGCAGAGTCTGCGCAGTAGTGATTCACTTACAGGCAGAGTCTGCGCAGTAGTGATTCACTTACAGGCAGAGTCTACGCAGTAGTGATTAATTTAGAGCCTGAGTCTGCGCAGTAGTGATTCACTTACAGGCAGAGTCTGCACAGAAGTGATTCACTTACAGGCAGAGTCTGCGCAGGAGTGATTCACTTACAGGCAGAGTCTGCGCAGTAGTGATTCACTTAGAGCCAGAGTCTGCGCAGTAGTGATTCACTTACAGGCAGAGTCTGCACAGTAGTGATTCACTTAGAGCCAGAGTCTGTGATTCATTTGAAGCTTTAGTCTGCGCAGTAGTGATTCATTTGGAGCATCAGTCTGCGCAGAAGTGATTCACTTACAGGCAGAGTCTGCGCAGTAGTGATTCATTTGGAGGCAGAGTCTGTGCAGTAGTGATTCGTTAGAAGCCTGAGTCTGTGCAGTAGTGATTCATTTGGAGGCAGAGTCTGCGCTGTAGTGATTCGTTTGGAGCCTGAGTCTGCGCTGTAGTGATTCATTTGAAGCCTTAGTTTGTGCAGTAGTGATTCATTTGGAGGCAGAGTCTGCGCAGTAGTGATTCGTTTTTATAGCATTAAATAACTAAGGGATTATTAAGGGATCATATGCGATTTCAAGTTTTCCTTTGTCTTTGGAGTTTTACAAGCTGTTTGTGCATATATAAGATCCATAAAGTTGCAAAGACTAAAGTCTCAAACCCAAAGAGATATTCTTTATAAAAGTTAAGACTCATCCACGCCTTCCTAAAACCCCTCATTCAAACACGTCCTCACATGTCTACGTCACTGTGTTGGAAGATTTCCATAACACCACCCAAATGTTTACGCAAAGAAAGAAGGCGTCATTTTATTCTCGCTGTAGTATTGTTCTCGTGGAGATGCTGTGTGTTTTCAAATATGGTAAGGGGCGTAACATTTCTGTCACACGCTTGAGGTATTCGGCCAATCACAACGCACTGGATAGCTGGCCAATCAGAGCACACCGCACTTTTCAGTATGATGAGCTTTGTAAAAATCGATGCGATTCAGAAAGGCGGGGCAGAGAGGAGCAACAATAATGTACGGCATGTGGAAAATAATGTGTTTTTTTTACCTTAAACCGCATAAACACATTGCATTACACCAAATACACAAAATAATGTTCTTTTTAGCATCGTCATTTGACCCCTTTAAAAGCAAACATGTTAAAAAAAAACAAAAAACACTTGAACATACATCATCAGCATGATAAGAACTACCCAAAATGATAGAAACCATCTTTGGGGAAAATGTATTTGAAGTGTAATTAGACATTTTAGTCTGAATCCCATCTCATTCATTTACATGTAGAGGGCGGGGTTTATGAGCTATACTGCAGCCAGCCACCAGATGGCGATTGAAATATTTTGTCTTCTCTTTTCAGGACATGTATGGCACACCTGATTTGAACACATCCATTATGGTTATATATTTCATATTCTTAAAGATTGCATTTCTGAGAGCCTTCCACATGCATCTAGATTTTTAAAGATGTCTGGTTTCATCATCGAGAACATCTCGATCTTCTATTGATGGTGATGTTTAGCTCTGAATGTCATTGAGGATGTGAATGATGCAGCACTTCCTGTACTGTTCTTCTGCTGACCTGTGCTCATATCAGATGATGCACAATGTTCTTATAGTGGCACAGGTTGTGCTAGTAGATCTCGAAACCTGCAGGATCATCCATCACATTCTCTGAGTCAGCAGGAGCTGAGCAGTTTCTTGTACGCTGAAACACTCAGAATTCCAGTACGAGTATTGTTTGCCAAGTTAAGACTCATTAAAACACCTTAGCAACCATCTAGCAATGCCATAGCAACTGCAAACAACTACTCAGAACATCTTAGCACCACATATGAATGCCTTAGAAACCACCCACAACACCCTAGCAACTGCTTAGCAACCAGTTAGAACACTTTAACAACCACATAGCAATGCCTTGACAGTCACTCGGAACACCCTAGCAACTGCATAGCAACTATGTTAGCAACCATTTAGATCACATGACAATACCTATTGTTAGGATAATCATCCAGAACACCCCAGCGACTACATAGCAACAAATTAGATCACCTTAGCAACCACATAGCAACACCCTGGCAATCATTCAGAATACCCTAGCAAGTGTGTTAACCAAATAATACACCTTAGGAAACTGGTAACAATGCCTGTTGCTATATGGCTGTCAGGATAATCACCAAAACACCCTAGCAACTGCTTGGTAACAAGTTAGAACACACTAGCAACCACATGGCAACAAATTAGCACACTTTAGCAACCCATATAGCAACACCGTGGCAATCACTCAGAACACCCTAGTAACCATATAACAGTTAACCAAATGATACACCTTAGAAACCATGTAGCAGCACCTGTTGCTATATGGTTGTTAGGATAATCACCCAGAACACTCTAGCAACTGTATAGCAACAAGTTAGAACACCTTAGCAAACTCATAGCAACAAATTTAGCAACCACAACCTTGACAATCAGTCAGAACACCCCAGCAACTGCTGTCTTAGCAACAAGTTAGAACACCTTAGCAAACTCATAGCAACAAATTTAGCAACCACAACCTTGGCAATCAGTCAAAACACCCTAGCAACTGCTTAGCAGTGTGTTAACCAAATAATGCACCTTAGCAACCATGTAACACCACCTGTTGCTATATGGTTGTTAGAATAATCACCCAAAACACCCTAGCAACTGCTTAGTAACAAGTTAGAACACCCTAGCAACCACTTAGCAACAAATTTGGCAATCAGTCGAAACACCCTAGCAACTGCATAGCAGTGTGTTAACCAAATAATACACCTTAGCAACCATGTAACAATGCCTGTTGCTATATGGTTGTTAGAATGATCACCCAGAACACCCTAGCAACTGCTTAGCAACAAGTTAGAACACCCTAGCAACCACATAGCAACAAATTTAGCAATCACTGCCTTGGCAATCAGTCAGAACACCCTAGCAACTGCATAGCAGTGTGTTAACCAAATAATATGCCTTAGCAACCATGTAACAACACCTGTTGCTATATGGTTGTTAGAATAATCACCCAAAACACCCTAGCAACTGCTTAATAAGAAATTAGAACTCCTTGCCAAATACATTGCAGCAAATTTGGCAATCACAACCTTGGCAATCAGTCAGAACACCCTAGCAACTGCTTAGTAACAAGTTAGAACTCCTTACTAACCGACATAGCATCAGATTTGGCAATCACTGCCTTGGCAATCAGTTGGAACACCCTAGCAACATGTTAACAACCATTCAGAACACCTTAGCAACTGTGTAGCAAGTGGATGTGTGAGTGTAGCCTTATTGAGCCGTGACTCATCAAACCCGCAGAGTGTCAGTCGCAGCACAGAGCCGCATTCACGTCTCTGATGATTCACGTTCAGAGGAAAGTGTGAGTGACTTTCTGCCCGCCATCCAACACTGTCTCCGCCCACCGGTGCCGCTCCAGCCAATCCCTGAGTCCCAAGCTGCTCCTGATTGGCTAACGGCGTGTGTTTGTAATTTGCAGATGTGGATGAGTGCAGCAGAGCGAACGGTGAATGTGAGCACCACTGTAACAACACCATGGGCAGTTACCGCTGCTCCTGTCGTCATGGATACACGCTCTCGGGTCACCACACGTGTCTGGGTGAGTGTGAGCGCTGGAAAATCTGACAAACACTAAACCAAACAGTACTGTTGTGCACACTTCTGACATTTGCATCTCAGCTGTGATTTACAGTCTTCAAAAGGTATTTCTAGGTATAATTTGGTATAATTTGGATTTTACTCAAATTTAGCTTAGTGTTGCACTCCAAATATGATCATTCTAAAATGTAAAGCTATATATTTTCATGTATAAAACCTAATTTATATGGTATCTCTTACATTACAAGATTATTACATTTTTCACTACACATTATAGTGCTGTACTGTACTGTTCTAAATTTACATATCTTAATATTTATTAGTTTTATACACATTTCTATTATTTTAATATTTAATAAAAACAATAATTATAATTTTAGTACAGAGGATACTGTTTACTTTGAATGCAATGTATGTCTTTTTGGATAAACCCATTTTATTTTCTATATTTATTCTTTTAAATTTAATATATTTATATTTTAATCACTTTTTTTCTTAGTTTAATTTTATTTTTATAATTAATTTGTTAAATTTTTTTACACCCTTTTACAAACTTTTTGTAAACCTCTGCAGTAGATCTTGGTACAGCAAGGGTTCGTTTCCCAGAGAATAAGTGAAATGTGTATTTTCAATGCAGTGTATGTCTTTTTGAATAATATATATATATTCAACAGTGTAATTAGATAACTGTACAAATTACTCTCTTCAAAAAGTATTTAATTACTTATTACTAATTACTTTCTAAATCCTAATCAACCTCCACAAGTTACTCGTACAAGGATAGACATGAAACGGTTCTTTTAATTCTTTCAAGTAACTACATAAATGATTCCGGTCACACTTTAGATTAGAGTCCAATTCTCACTATTAACTCAATATATTTCTAATTACTGCTTATTAATACTTAGTAAAGTAGTTGTTAAGTTTAAGAATTGGGTCGGGGTTAAGGATCTAGAATAAGGTCTTCAGAATAAGACATTAATATGTGCTTTTTAAGTAATAATAAACATCCAAAATATCTCTGTAATATTCATGTTAATAACCAACTAGTTAATATTGAGAATTGCACACTAAAGTGTTACTAATATACTTATTAACTCACCAAAGTATGTAAAGTGAGAAAGCTGCATAAAAAGCATGCATTTTAAGGTTAGACTTTAAATTTTGATGTTAAATCCACTGTTGTATTGTACAGTCTGTACACAGTATTAAGCTCAACTACATAAGCAGTAACTGTAATTAAATTAGAGAGTATGAGAGTCCTTCATCAGGCAGATGTTTCTCCACAGATGTGAACGAGTGTGTGGAGACTCCAGATGTGTGCGGATCCGCGCGCTGCTCAAACCTGATCGGGAGCTACCGCTGCTTGTGTGAGGATGGGTTCCTCTACGACAACATCAGCAAGAGCTGTGTAGGTGAGTTTACAGGATCCAGCGTACAGCGAGATCATGCTCCTACAGAGAGAGCAGGTGCTATAGATCTATAACTGATCAGTCTGTGCATTCTCAAAAACTAGTGAAAACATCACATGATCACCAGAATAACACACACGTGGCCATTCTCACGTGAGATGGACTGCTCAAGCAATAAGCCCCCAGAAGCTGTTGTTTACAGTGATTTTATAACAGCTAAGCGGCGTTGTTAGGCACAACGCGAAGCTCACTGTAAAACACGGCTTCACGGCGCTTATTGCTTTTATAAAATGGTTATTTTATATTTGTAGCAAGGTTTCACAAAATAAAACAAAGCAAATAAAACATAATGGTATTAATAAAAACAGTATTCTTCTGCCAAACAATGTAGTTCCTCAGAAACGGTTGCCGAGCAACACACAGATGTAAACAAAGGTGTATGTTTATAGTGTAATTTACTTCTAATGCAGCTCAACCAATCAGAATCAAGGACCGGAACTGTCCGGTTTATAACAGTAAATATGCCTCAATCAGTGTTACTTTAGTTTTATAAAACTATACTATAATGGTTTTTATTCATATTTTGTATTTTAATTTTAGTTTAAGGTTAAGTAATTTTGTTGAGTGTTTTTTGTCATTTTTTTAATAAACATTTATATACATTTTAAATATTTAAGTTTAAATATTTCTTAAATAACTAATGAAAATGAGAAATGTTGCCTTGGCAAATAGCTGAAATAATTTTTATTTTTTTTAAAAAAAATTTCAGTTAATGTTTTATGGTTTTGATTTTAGTTTTCATTTCATTTATATTATAGTTTTAGGTTTAGTAATTTTATTTTTGTTTTATTTTTTTTAATATATATATTTTTTCATTTTTATATATATGTAGTGTATATGTGTTATTTTATATATATATACATACATATACATATACATATATATTAGTTTTTGATTCAGTTTTGGTTTTAGTTATTTTAAGT
>CM071938.1:742500-760000 GCA_036784905.1 Acrossocheilus fasciatus | reverse complement strand
ATAACAGACACATGACTGAAACACAGCCGTTCACATATGTGACCATGGACGACAAAACCAGTCATAAGTGTCAATTTTTTGAAAAATAAATAATCTTTCCATTGATGTATGATTTGTTAGGATCGGACAATATTTGAAAATCTGGAATCTGAGGGTGCAAAAAAATCTAAATATTGAGAAAATCACCTTTAAAGTTGTTCAAATGAAGTTCTGAGCAATGCATATTACTAATCAAAAATGAAGTTTTGATATATTTACGGTAAGAAATTTACAAAATATCTTCATGGAACATGATCTTTACTTAATATCTAATGATTTTTGGCATAAAAGAAAAATGGATAATTTTGACCCATACAATGTGTTTTTTGGCTATTGCTACAAATATACCCCAGCGACTTAAGACTGGTTTTGTGCTGCAGGGTCACATGTGACACTAGGGCTGTGTGATAGTGAAGAAAAATGTGATGTGTGATACCTTGTTAAATAATATTCGATATGCGAGACGATATTGCTTTAAGTGTGTAAAATCAATTTAAATTATATTTTAAAAAATTAAAATTATATAAGCAATATAAATATGTGTTTCACATTCTTTCTTGGAACAGAAAGCATCACTACAGCTTCTGAAAATGACCTGCAGTGTTTTAGCGTTACATAAAAAGTAATGCCACGAATCTGTAAAAGCCATTTTAACATCAATGTGAACAAACACGCAAACAAACAAAAAAATAATGCCATTTATTTTATATCAATGTAAGTTTGCTTTCCATTTATTACTTTAAATACTTCTTCAATACCACAGCAAAGTTCAAACATGATTAATTGCAAGTGAACAGTTAATAAAAAATAAGAACAAATACACAAATTAATATAAAAAATATCATCCCTATATGACACATTGAGCACATGGGAGATGCAGGTTCGAGTTCGGCTTGCAACATTTCACAATCCTGTTCTCTCGTTTTTTTCCACAACTGTTTTTGTGCTATTTATTTAGAAAAAGGCTGAATAATTATGTCTGTTTGTGCATTTTACTACATAACTCTTGAAACTATAATTTTCAGATTTTTCTCTGAAATCTTTCTGATTTTTCTCAGAACATTAACACCACCTTATGAATTCATATCTCACACAAAATACCAAAAGAAATTAAAAATGATTTTTGTTCAGAAATACCATGCGTTCTAGTCATTGTCTGTGTGAATTGCATTTAGTTTTTTTGTTTAAACAAATGAATAATCCAGGCATAAAAAAGCATCAGGTCATTGACCCTTAAAAGATCTTTATTACTTCTTAAGTGTGCATGTTTTTAAAAACAGTCCTTCCACAAATGAGGGCCTAAAAATGGAGCAGAAAGTCTTAAAATCATAAAGTTGCATTAAATGTTGCATGAACATTTTTTTTTAATTTAAGTGATTTTTAAAAAGTAATGCAGATCTGCTGAAAGTTGCATTTATAGCAACACTTTAAAGTCTAAAAATACAACTCATCAGGCATTTAGGTTATTTAAATGAAAAAAAAAAAAGAAGAAAATCTTAAATTTAGCTGTTGTTTTTATTTTGATGTACATATCACTGACTGACTAAACTGAACTGATCTGAATAATGACACTGTTGTCTTCTGTAGAGATGCTTTACGGCTGAAATTCAATTAGTTTCATAATTGATGAATTTTGCAAATTTTATTTCCTGTTTGTTTCTGTAAAGCTGCTTTGAATCTGTTTGTATTGTATAGAGCTCTATAGAAATAAACGTGACTTGCTGTCTCCTGATTGGTCCGCTCAGATCTCGGTGGAGGAACAGGGGCGGAGCCTCGTCATCAAGATTGACAGGGAGGCGGTGATGAAGATCGCAGTGAACGGAGATCTGTTCACGCTGAATAAAGGCATGCATGAGCTCAACCTGACGGTGGGCGGCGTTCCCTTCAGAGACGACGGGCTGGTTAGCAGGGTGAGCTTCATCTGCAGTGATCCAATCATCCCAAACATTTGATCTCACCACTAAGAGCTCTCCTAAATAGCAGTAAAAGATTTCAGCTATGAGTTTTGTTCACAAAGCTGCTGAGACAAACTTTTATTAAGGAATAGAGAGAAGTCTTATGCTCAGAGTAAGGGGGCGGAGTTTACCTCGTTGTTATGGATGATGTCATCATGCTTATTAACTATGCACACAGTGATTGGCTGATAGAGATTTATTCTTAGAGATATTGTAGAGTGTGATATTATGTTGCTATATTCAAATTAAGGTTTAAAAATAATAATAGATTTTAAAAGGCAGGCGGCTATGTGTGACTAATTAAATGAGTATATGTTCAGCTAATTGTCAGCCTCTTACATGTGTGCTTCTCATAATTAGTGAATATGCATATAACCAGCCTTTTAATTAACAGAGTAGAATAATCACGGCTGATGGTAAGACATGCAAACGTAAAAGAAAACCAGAACAGCTGTTACTTCTTACTCAGCTGGTTAATGAAAACAAAGATATAATCAAAGGAAAATTTGGAGTTGGGATAACCTTTAAAACCAAAGGCGATACCTTTTTAAAAGCTCGTTATCGTCAAATGTTTCTAAAATGTTTACGTTCCGAGGCAGGTTGCTGGAAACAGCTATTTTAAGAGTACTTCACTGCTCCTAACATTTCACAGATTTAGGAGCTAGATTTAGTGCTAAATGCTTTGTGAAATACTCTTAGAGCAAAAATTAGGAGTCCTAAATTTAGGACTGACGCGCAAAATTTTCTTAAATCAGCGAGTTATGACCTACTTTTATCCTTGAGATGTTTTGTGAATACTGGCCCTGATTAAAATGCCTTCAGTTAGTAGAACAGAAGCATCACAATCTGACATGAAAATAAATAAATTAACTCTTTCCCCACCAAACACAGACTTTTCCAGGTTTCCGCGTCACTAGGGGGCGCTATTACGCATCTCCTGAATGAGTCTAGAATCACTCGATCAAAAACACAGACCAGGGAGACGCAGAAACCAGCGATCTCATATGTAAGATTATGCATATGAAAAATTATGCGATCATCAACACTAACCGCGTATAAATGAAAACAGCATAAAGCTACCAAGTGAAATGTGGATCCAGAAAGTGTTAAAGGCCTGTGCAAGCTTTGGGATACTGATGGAAGCATCTACTGCATCTTTGCGTTGATCTTTGTCCTGAATATGACCCAGATGTAGTATTTGATAAAAATGCAATTTTGCTCAGTTTTTTTTTTTTTATGAAACCTACCTACAAGTGTTGATAAAAAAAATATGCTTGAAGCTAGAATAAAACAGATTTTTTTGTTTAAAGTTAGAGGGTCTGTTCTTTATTTTGATGTATTGCATTTTCAGATATTCATGCCACAAAATATTCTGGGGGCCATGAAATTTTAGTGAAAATCATCAAAAATGCTGGCAACTTTTTTAAAAAACGCTGGTGGAGAAAGAGTTAAAAGATTAGTTCACTTCCAGGAATAAAATTTTCCCGATAATTTACTCACCCCCATGTCATCCTAGATGTTCATGTCTTTCTTTCTTCAGTCGAAATGAAATTAAGGTTTTTGAGGAAAACATTCCAGGATTTTTCTCCATATAGTGGACTTCAATGGAGATCAATGGGTTAAAGGTTCATAATTCAGTTTCACTGCGAATCCCAGCTGAGGAATAAGGCTCTTACCTAGCCAAACCATCAGTCATTTTCTAAAAAAATAATACATTTTATATACTTCTTAACCACAAATGCTCGTCTTGCACCAGCTCGACCTCACGCATTACATAATCACGATGGAAAGGTCATGAGTGATGTAGGCGGAGGCACCGACCCAGTGTTTACAAAGCGAACGTGCAAAGAAAGTGAAATGCCTTTTACAAAAAAAGGTAAAACAATTAGGGCTGTCAAAAAAATTTGAATTGCGAATATTCATCGAATTTAAAATAAAAATCCACACATTTGAATTTTAGATGTGCGTCAGGCGGCCTTATCAGTGGTGCACGAGATGTGATGACGATGTAGGTGTCGTTGCATTTTAATGTTTTTCATAGCTTATCCAGTTGAATCCAACGCTGCTACATTGTTCATTTAAAATATTGCGGAAAAAGAGAACATCAATGCATCACGTCACGCACAAGAGAGAAGCATGTTTAGAAAACCATGTAAAATTAATGTAAGTTCAACTTTTAAAAAACATGTCTCAGGACTTTATGTCGGTTTTTCGCATCCCACTGCATCTCATGTATTTAAATGAAAAAAGTACTCTTTGTGATTGGTTTTCGGTCCTTTTTTTATTAAACTATACATGATGCTGTTTTGTTTCTAATTGTTCAAGCAAGTTAATTAATTATATATGGTTTATAAACATTAATTTAAACATTATGCACTTTTTTGAAAGATAGTTATTTTATTGCTTTGAAGAAACGTGCATTAGTAATATTTTGCTCGATGCGCCCTCTTGTGGCCTCAGGAGAGAAACCAAAAGCTTTTTTCCACCCTAACTGCAATTATGCCTTTTAAATTCGAATATAATTCGAATATTGATCATATTTAAGTACAAAATTTGAATTTAGTTTTTCAACCATTTTGACAGCCCTAAAAACAACTATGTCAGATGATTTTGAATCTGGAGGAGAAAATGAGAGGGAGTTTTTCACCGTACTCTACCTTTTTGAACTGCAGTACACAGACGAAGAGCTTACCACACATGATGTTCCTAACGTGATTACATAATGCATTTTTTTTTTAGGAAATGGCTAGATAAGACCCTTATTCCTTGGCTGGGATTGTGTAGAGACCTTTGAATCTGCACTGAAACTGCATTTTTAACCTTCAACCCGTTGATCTCTATTGAAGTCCACTATATGGAGAAAAATCCTGGAACGTTTTCCTCAAAAACCTTCATTTATTTTTGACTGAAAAAAAGAAAAACATGAACATCTTTGGTCAGTGTTGCCAACTTAGCAATTTTGTTGCTAAATTTAGTAACTTTTCAGACTACCCTAGCATCTTTTTCTTCCAAAAGCACCTAGCAACAAATTTTGATATTTCTAAAATTTATTTGGCAACTTTTAGCAACTTTTGATAAGTGACTCAAACGATAAAAAGGCACGCATTTACCATTTAAATTACAAAAAAAGAGAAATCCAAAGATGCCTGGCAGTACACACATTACGTGAATTAAGTTAGCTGATATTTACAATTGTTTAATAATAATAATAATTGAATAATTATGTTTATTTATGAGACACTAGTATCTTGTTCCTGCGATGGTTGATGAGTTAGTACACTGTAAGAAAGATTATCTAGAAAAATGGAAAAAGTACTAGTAATTTTACAGGACATTATCCATTGTAACCTGAAAACACAAAATACAATGCGTAATTAAAAATAAAGGTAAAAACCTGTGGAAAAATCAATACGGAAAATTATTAGATTGTGCCCTATTCTTAAAGTGATCTGAACGCTCTCCGTGTGTTCGTGACGCAGGTTAACCCTCGACTGGACGGCTGTATGAAGGACTGGCGCTGGTTAACCGGTGAGGACACGTCCATTCAGGACACTATCCAGCACAACGAGCGCATGCAGTGTTACACCGTCGAGGACCACAGCGCCTTCTACCCCGGACACGGATTCGCCTACTTCAACCACAGCCACGGTGTGTCTCCATACATTAATTGTGACCCTGGAGCACAAAAGCAGTCATAAGTAGCACAGGTATATTTGTAGCAATAGCCAACAATATGTTGTATGGGTCAAAATTATACATTTTTCGTTTAGATTTGGTTTTATTGGTGGTGAATATGACCATTTTTTATAAATTTTTTTTAAAATTAGTTTTTAGTTTTTCATTGTCATTTTTTTTTTCAGTTAAAGGTTTGGTAATCTTGATGTTTAGTGTTTTTTTTTGTTGTTGTTCTTTTTTTTATATATATGCTTTTTAGTTCATATTTTTAGTTCAGTTTTAGTTATCTTGGTAAGGATATTAAGTAAAGATCATGTTCCATGAAAATATTTTGTATATTTCCTACTGTAAATATATCAAAACTTCATTTTTGATTAGTAATATGCATTGCTAAGAACTTCATTTGAACAACTTTAAAGGTGATTTTCTCAATATTTAGATTTTTTTGCTCCCTCAGATTCCAGATTTTCAAATAGTTGCATCTCAGACAAATATTGTCCAACAAACCATACATCAATGGAGAGATTATTTATTCAGCTTTCAGATGATGTATAAAACTCAATTTCAATAAAATGTACCCTTATGGTTTTGTGGTCCAGGGTCACATTTATACACTGATACAGTATTTATTCATATTTTGCTTTTGCTGTTATTTTTATATTTTCAGTTTTCATTTTAATTTGTTTTAATTTTAGTGATTTTTATTAGTTTTTTAAACTATTATTTAACTTTTAAATTTATTTTTATGTAATTTAATTAATTTTAATACTTCAACTTAAATATATTTCATTTCCTTTCCAAGGTAGCATTTCTAATTGTCCTTTTAGTTTTATAAGTTTAAGTTTGTCATCTAATATTTTATTTTATCTAATATAATATTGTGAACCTTTTCACAATATTCTAATTTTCTGAGATATTGAATTTGGGATTTTCCTTAGTTGTCAGTTATAATCATCAAAATTAAAAGAAATAAACATTTGAAATATATCAGTCTGTGTGTAATGAATGAATATAATATACAAGTTTCACTTTTTGAATGGAATTAGTGAAAAATCAACTTTTTGATGATATTCTAATTATATGACCAGCACCTGTATATATGCCTATTTAGTTCATATTTTTAGTTCAGTTTTAGTTATTTTAGTAAATCAAGTTAAACTAAATGAAAATGAGAAATTTTGCTTTGGCTAACTAGCTTGACCTAAAATATTTTTTAATTTCATTTAACATTTATTTTATGTCGTTACAGTGGTTTTAGCTTGGTTAACTGTAATAACCCTGTTTCCCGTAGGGGACAATCAGACGCTCAGCGTTCATGTGACCCTGCGTCCCGCCTCCTCCGTAGGCGTCCTCTTTGCTCTGGTTCGTCAGGACAGAGTCCCGTTCTCCGTCTCTCTGTCAGACTATCATCCAGGCACACTCAACTGGACCCAGGTGTGTGTGTGTGTGTGTGTGTGTGTGGCTAAAAAATGGTTTTAAGTCATTATTTCTATCTTTTGCTGTAGTGTGTCAGGAGGAAATATCAGTTTACATTTCCAAACTTCTAAATGAATGAATGAGCACTGTATGTGGTGTGTGACCCGCAGCATGTGCTGGTGTCGTTCGGTGACGTGGTGGTGGCCAGTGTCCCGGTGAACCTGTGTGATTCTCAAACACACACCGTGAACGTGACGGTGTTCGGGAACAGCTCTCTGCTGGAGGTGGATGGGCAGCTCGCACAGATGGAGATGACGGAGAACGTAGACGCTCTGGATCTGACGTCCTCTTACAGCACCTTTATAGGAGGGATTCCAGGTAATCGGTCTCACTTCAGTCTTACTCGAGTCTCACATTAGTCTCTCATCATTTTCAATTTCACTTTAATGTGAGACTCGTCTTACGTCAGTCTCACATTATCTTGTGTTTTTCTTTTTCTCTGTGATGGCAGTGTTTTATCACCCTCTGTTGGAATCTCTGTGTTATGGTGATGGCCATTGCAAAGGTTTAAGGACATGTGGCAAAAAAATTAAATACATATTTTTAAATTTCATTTTAGTTGATTTCAGTCACACTGCAAAAAAAAAAAGATTTTCTTCCTTAGTATTTTTGTTGTTTTCTTGTATAAATATCTACAAATTCTGGAATTAAGATGCATTTACTTGACAAGATATTATGTCTTATTTTCTTGTTAGTTTTTGCTTAAAACAAGCAAAAATATCTGCCAATGGGGTCAGAAAAATAATCTTGTTTAGTCTTTGAATTAAGATTATTTTTCTTACTCCATTGGCAGATATTTTTGCTTGTTTTAAGCAAGAACTAATAAAATTTGGATAATATTTTCAGAAGACAAGACGTAATATCTTAAGTCGTTTTACTTGTCAAGTAAATGCATCCTGATTTAAGAATTTTTAGATATTTATACTAGAAAACAAGACATAAATACTAAGGAAGAAGATATATTTTGCAGTGCATGTATTTTAGTTCACTTTACTGAATACTGTGAAATTTAAAGGATTCGTTTTGGAGTACACTAATGCTCATATTATTTGTTTGTAAATGTATTTTTATTTTCTGAATGTAATAATAAAATGTGACTTTTGTAACTTTTCTGTGAACAATAGAGTTCTGACCTGGAGTGACTTGTAGTCGGACGCGGCTCATTTTCTGAAAAATAGGCCAGACTTTGAGGCAGATGATCCTGAGATGTGTTGTTTGTTTGTGCAGATGTTTCTCTGGTGTCCGCTCCGGTGTCGGCCTTCTACACGGGCTGCATGGACGTGCGGGTCAACGGTCAGCTGCTGGACGTGGACGAGGCCCAACACAAACACAACGACATCCGCTCTCACTCCTGCCCTCTGGTGGACGCGCAGCAATAACAGCAGCTGAAGCTCCAGCACAGGAGGAGCTTTCATCCGGATCCGGTCCACGGATCCACAAAGGCCTTAGTAAAGCCGGATCCCTCGCCACACTCACGCACATATAGCACAGAGCCGCGTATCAATGTATTACTCGCATTAGACCAATCAAACACAAGCTACTGAGAGTGTGCTGTAAAATACTGTAACTGTACATATGCCACTGTAAAATGCTTTAGAGGAGGATGACTAAAAACACCCAACTACCATTAAAGGCCCTCAGGCCTCGATGTAGGTGCTCAACTTCATCATCATTCAGTAGTTTGAGTTGGAAGAGGTTTTTTTTTAGTCCCTCGTTTGAGTTCTTGTTTTTATTATTGTTGTTTTGTATTTTGTTCATGTTTGCTCTGTGTGTGAGACTGAAACGCTTGATGAAAACTAATAAAGGTGGATGGTGTTGTTATGATGATGAATTCTGTCCTTTAAGTCCACAGATGTTCAGCGGCTCAGAAACCAAACCAGTTAACCTGACGAGTGTTGCGTTACACTGCTCGTTTTGAGACACAAAACAACGAATTCACAAAAACATTAAGCAAAACTAGTGTTTCATGCACTGATCAGTTTGAGATTTTGGTCTGTTTTGCTCCCACATCGTGTCTCTTCTTTCAGACCGACGAGACGAAAACATCCAAAACACACATATTAAGTGTTTATTTTATTTGCATCTGTAGAAGTTTTCTCTCTTACACCAAACGTTTTTCCTCTCTTTATTCTGAAGGTTTATTCATATATATATTTTCCTCCTGAAAACATGGTGAAAATGTGTTTGTTTTGTCTGTTGACATTATTTTCTGATTCATGGAGTGATGAAAAGAGAAATACAGAATCCTCTCTGCAAAAACCTTTAATATGGCAATAAAAGCAAACAAGACTTTTGAATTTAGCGTTATCCAATGTTCAGATTAATGTGCTGGAAATGAACACGTTTAAGTAGGTTATGCTATATTTGCATATTTTAAACAGTGTTAAGTGCAGACTCTGAACCCTTCAGAACCACCTGTTCTTTTATAGTTTTGCAGTTTAAAATAGATTTCTATTTTGTGAAAAGATTTTTGTTCAGGGTTTTACTGAAGGTAAAATTATTTTAAAATAATGAAATTATAAATTAATTTTATTAGGTAAAAAGTGATACGCTTTGCATAAATGCAGAATAAATAGAAAATGCTGGAAACAGCAAATACCAAAAACACAGTGTCACATAGGAATATGGTTCATTTTTATTTAAAGATATTTCTAAATCTAGGGGACGTTTGTTTATTGTATTTTTAGATAAAGTTTAAGCATTTAGTAAATGCACCACAAAGCTAGCAGATAAATAAAAAAATGTTTTTAATTCAAACTGGTTACTTATGAAAATGTTTAAAAGATTGTCTGTGCGTGAGCATGAAAGGGTTAAGAGCATCATATTTTACTTGAGCATAAGATGACAGGCTTTGATATATGCTACATTGTTGCCTTGTTTAATACAACAAATGTAAAACGTCACTGATAAATCTTAACCATGCATTTGTCTATTAACTCTTTAAGCTGCAAGCATTTCATGTTTTGTTTTGTTTTTTTAATATAAATGTAAGAGCTGCATTAATCATAACAGGAGAATTTACTTGCTAGATGATGAAAGTAAAATCTGCCAGTCGTGAATATGTAGTTAGGGTTACGCTGCTTATGTTTAATTTTTGAAAATACCCAACACATTTATTAATCATTTATGACAAGCTGACGGTTATCACAATGATTTTGAAGAACATTTATCGAGAATATAAACTCTAAAGAGAACTTTCACTCTTAAAAAATAAATGTGCCAAAAGGTGGTTTTCACAGTGATGCAACAAAAATATTCTTAACTTAAACATTCTGTTTTGTTATTAAAGAAGAAAGTTGCAATTAGGCAGTTTTTTTTCTTAATGTTTTGTGAATCCAGCCCTCGGATGTGTTGTACATTGTGCGCGTTGGACTGAAGGGCTGATAGAGTCACATGTCTCGTTATTAAACCACACGTGATATTCAGGAATCTGGATAATGTCAACACTTTAACGTCCTCGGCAGGATTCTCCTCAGACTGATGCTTCAGTTGATCTGACCGCAGAAGGCTAAGGCAGCTACAGTGATCTGTGTGAGTTTTGCATTGAGTGTTTCAGCCTGATATGATTCAATGAATCAAACTATGAAGACCCCACCAAAGGAAGAGTACGTTAAAAGCCTAAATTTAGAGGTTTTGGAAACTACCAGACAACAACATCGATCACATTTGCTACAAGAATAAGTGACGATTACATAGACTCTTTCTGAGGTCATTAGCAGCAGCGGCGGCGGCGGAGGTCACAGGGGTCAGACGCCTGTCAGAGGTCAGTGTTCCTGGCTCAGGTTTTTCAGCAGGCGTAAGGTGGAGGCTTCTCGAAGGGCCCTAATGAGTGAGCGTAGAGCGAGGGAGCGTTTGGAGTCAGCATGTAGCCGCTGCTGTCCTGAGATGTGGATTGAGTCGGTACGACTGGATTCATCCCGCTCTGAGACGCTGCTTGAGTCTCGTCAGACGGGGAGGTCGAGACCTCGGGGACGGACTGACCCGCAGCCGGAGCTGGATAACCGTTCAGATGCTGCAGAACGAGGATGAAGAATAATAAATTAACATCAGAAATGATGAGGTTAAATGTGTAGACTTTTTAGCAGCTGCTTGTTTAAACTACTTGGAGGTGGACGATATGATCAAAATCTTTACCATGAAAAAAGACATAGATGTTACTAATTGAATTTAAAGCCATACTTACAAAACCCACCAACATTTAAATCTCTTTAATAGAACAAAAACCAACCGATTTTTAAATCTTGTAATAGAACAAAACCAACCGATATTTAAATCTTTTAATAGAACAAAACCAACTGATTTTTAAATCTTTAAATAGAACAAAACTAACCTATACTTAAATGTTACTAGAACAAAACCAACCGATATTTAAACCTTTAAATAGAACAAAACTAACCAATGTTTAAATCTTTTAACAGAACAAAACTAACCTATACTTAAATGTTACTAGAACAAAACCAACCGATATTTAAACCTTTAAATAGTACAAAACTTACTAATGTTTAAATCTCTTAATAGAACAAAACCAACCAATATATAAACCTTTAAATAGAACAAAACTAACCAATGTTTAAATCTTTTAATAGAACAAAACTAACCTATACTTAAATGTTACTAGAACAAAACTTACCAATGTTTAAATCTCTTAATAGAACAAAACCAACCAATTTTTAAATCTTTAAATATAACACAACTGACTGATATTTACATCTTTTAACAGAACAAAACTAACCTATACTTAAATGTTACTAGAACAAAACCAACCGATATTTAATCCTTTCAATAGAACAAAACCGACTGATATTTAAATAATTTAATGGAACAAAAACAACCGATATTTAAACCTGATCCTAAAAGAAAACGAACCGATATTTAAATCTGTTTCTAGAACAAAACTGACCAAAGTTTAAATTTCTTACTAAAACAAAAACAACTAAAACCTAAAAAGAAAATATAGAACCACACTAACCAATATTTAAATCTTATAATACAACAAAACTGACTGACATTCAAAAACGTCATAATAAAAAACATTTTCTATTGTAATATTCAGTCCTGTTGGTGTCCTGATCATCTGACTGTCATGAGTACCAGAGGTTAGCTGGCTAGTGGTCCTCACCTGCATGGGCAGCGGGTAGTTTGGGTAGGCGGGTAGAGTTTGTCCGGAGGGGCAGAAGCCGGTGTAGGTGATCAGGTGTTGGGTGGGGTTGTACAGGATGTGAGGGGCCGGAGCCGGACTGGGTGTCATGTGACTGCGAGCCGCAGGAGCCTGAGCACACGAACACACGCACACACACGCACACACACACACACACACACACACACACACACACACACATCAACTACAGACTCATTAAGACACATGAATGTTATTTCATGTTAAGCTATAATTCGGATAATGAGAATTATTGTTATGTTAAAGCTGATAATTGAAATTATACATCTAAATAGCTTTGTCTGCTTCTAGTTTATATATATATATATATATATATATTTTTTTTTTTTTTTTTTTTTTTTTTGAAAAATTTAATTAGCGAAATAAGTAGGGATGTAATGATTAACCGAGCGACCGGTTGAGATGCTAATCAAATCGCGATTCAATTAGGGGTAGGAGTTTATATGAAAGTATGTCTGTGCAGTTAAACGAATTTAATCAACACCTGCCAGCCAATCAGAATCCAGTATTCAGACAGACCATGGCATAAATTTGTTTAACTGCACAGGCAGCAAAAATAATGCATTTTTCACTCAGAAACAGAATATTGTCAAAATTATCCACAATGTTTTTTTGTTTTTTTTTAACCAAAAACTGAAAATTGCCAAAAGAAAACTGAGTATTGCCAAAATTATCCACAAATTATGCTTTTTTTTTTTACTCAAATTAAAAAAAAAATGTCATAGCTTATGCACCAAAGTTTTTGAGTGAAAAAAGCGTTACTGACAAGTGATTTGGGCAATATTAAGAGAGCAATGATCAATCAGCTCCAAAAAGAAATACAAAACCTGTGCTGAAAGAAAACTGGTTGGCAAAAAGATTGAATCCAAGATTTAGTGATAATATAACATAATGAGAAATGTATAAGCTTATATAAAGGCTGATCACTTTTGACCAGGAACACCAAATTAGATTTGTTTGGTTTTTTATTTTCATTATTATTTTTTTTAATAAAAAATAAGCCATTATTATCCTGTCCACTAAAAATGAGATATTGGTGATTGCAGTTTCATTACTGATTGTGCATCTCTATAATCAAAGCTGAACGCAGCTGGAATATATAAAACAAACATTCCAAAAAGTCAAAGTGCTATGCAATGTTGGGATAAAAAATTAATTATACATTAAAAAATGTGATAAATAAAAACTTTTATAGAAAAATAAATAAATATAGAAAAATAAAAACTTTTCCGAGTGAGTCTGGTGGCTTCAGCATCTTGGATCACTGCATCTGTCATATAGCTGAATCTAAAAAGATGTGTTTCTGATGAATCCAGACTCACCAGGTCTTTGAAGGCTCCCAGTATGGCAGCGGTGATGATGCCCAGAAACACGCCGAGCACATTGAGCGTCACACAGGCCCACAGCAGACGGTACAGATTCACCACGTCCCAGCAGCTGCTCACACCCGTGAACTCGTAGTACTGCACACGATAGTCCACGCTAACACACACACACATGCAGTAAAACACTCAGTAACACACAGCTGTGCTGGACATGCTCAGTGACTGATGCGTGTGCTTCACCTGTCACAGTGGAATAAGTCACAGCAGTAGCAGGTGTTGCTCTTCACCTTGAGCGCACACTGATTACCGTAGGAATGACACTGAACCTGAACACAGCAAATCAACATGAATCAATCTAGTTTATACTTTAAACTTGACATTATGAACTATATTGTGGCTTTTATGACAAACTGATCATGATATTCCTCATGTGTGAGCTGCTTTCACTCTTAAAAATAAAGCTTCCAAATGAGGGTTTTTGCAGTGATGCTGTAGAAGAACCATTCTTGGTTCCTCAAAGAACCTTTCAGTTTTTAACCCTCATGTTGTTTCATTCATTTCGACCCAAAGCGGATTTTCTTTTTCCAAAAAAGGCTAGTTAATGTTATTGCACTGGACTAAAACCTACTGAGTCTGCCCACACCGGGTATCACAGTTTACCAAAATTGTGATATTCTGACTGATTGATCGCAGGCAGTTTTTGAATGAACATTTCCAAAATTATCCGCAAATAATGCTTTTTTTTTTTTTACCCGAAAACTGAGAATTATTGCCAAAGTGATCCACAATTCCATCCAAACCACAAAATATTGCCAAAATTACCTTCAAATATTGTTTTTCTCTCAAAAACTGAATATTGGCAGAATTATCCACTATAATGCTTTTTTTACTCAAAAACTGAATATTGCCAAAATTATCCACAAATTATGCTTGTTTTTTTTTTTTTTTTTTTTTTATACCAAAAAACCTGAATATTGCTTTTCACTCAAAAACTGAATATTGCCAGAATTATCCACTATAATGCTTTTTTTTTAACTCAGAAACTGAATATTGCCAAAATTACCTGTAAATATTTTTTTACCCAAAAACCGAATATTGCCAAAATTATATGCATTTTATTTTTTTATTCTGAAAAAAAAAAAAAGGATTAAAGGGTGTGGATTAAAAAAAAAAGGGATTAAAAAGGGATTAAAAAAAAAGGAAAAAGGATGTGCTTTCCTGTAGCTCAAATAGTAGAGCATGGCACTAGCAACGCCAAGATCATGGGTTCGATTCCCAGGGAGAGCAAGAGCTGATAAAATGTAAAAACTGTAACTTGAATGCCATGTAAGTCGCTTTGGATAAAAGCGTCTGCTAAATGCATAAATGTAAATGTAAATGTAAATGATTATTGCCAAAATGATCCACAAATCATGGTGTTTTGTTTTTTTCTTTTCTTTTTTTTTTTACCTAAAAAAACTGAATATTGCCAAAATTGTCAGCAAATATTGTTTTTCACTCAAAAAATAAATATTGCCAGAATTATCCATAAATGAATTAATTTCCCTCTGGGATTAACAAAGTATCTATCTACAGGTATCTATCTATCTATCTATCTATCTATCTATAATGGGTTTTTTCACTCAGAAACTGAATATTGCCAAAATTATAAGCTTTTTTTTTTAACTCAAAAACCAATTATTGCCAAAACTATCCACAAATAATGCTTATTACAATTCTTATTAAAATTGCATATTGCACAAATTATCTGCCAATAGTGCTTTTTTTCCACTCAAAAACTGAGATGCATAAGCTCAAATCAATAAGTCCTATGATCAATGCAGCTCCAAAAAAAAAACACAAAACCTGTCCTAACTGACAGAAAACAAGTTGATAAAAAGACTGAATCCAAGATTTGGTGATTGGAGAGATTTACAAACTATTTTGAAAAGGCTGTTCATTTTCAACCAGCAGCACAGCAAACCATCAATGCCAACAAAGAACCTTTATTTTTAAGAGTGTGAATAAAAGAGTCTGCCGAACTAATGATGGACCAGACTGAAGTCATGTTCATATCTGAGCAGCAGAGGGAAGCAGAGCACATGATCATACACCGGTTCATCGGTGACTGATAACCACAGCCAGTCATCATCAGCGTGTGGATTTCAGATGAACTCACCTCAGCGTAGTAATTGTCATAGCTGTAAGAAGAGCTGGAGTAAAACTCACAGCGGCCCTCCATCAGCGGCCTCCTGTCCTACACACACAGAGACAGTACAGTACTCACTATCTCAGGACTGATGTTTGATGAGCAGCATGTGAGCAGATACTCACGATGAACTCGGCCGCGATGATGCCGTCGATGATGGAGCAGAGAAAACACGACACCACACCCAGACTGATGAAGATGATGGATGCCACCAGCTGACCCACACAAACAAACACACACAAACACAGGTAAATCACCACCGCATGAAGGACACACAGGTGAAGATATGAGAAAACAACACCATTACATCACCAGACCAATCGCATCTCAACCCAAAATCAAACAAAGATTATTAGGTCAAGTGTATTTGTGCAAACATCCACCTTCAGGAAGATCTTCACAAGCCTCCAAAACATCTCACATCTCCTGAGGAGCATTTATTTCTTCATCTCTCAATCAGCATTGTATTGCATTGCATTATATGTTTGGATCATTTCAATCTCATCTTACTAAGACAAATTACTGCAGATACAGAGTGACGACTGATATTTAGATCATTTAATGTCAGTATCTGCTGCACTGCACTGCAAAAAAAATGATTTTCTTCCTTAGTATTCACGTCTTGTTTTCTTGTATAAATATCTGCAAATTCTGGAATTAAGATGCATTTATTTGACATGTAAAATGACTTGATATTATGTCGTTTTCTGAAAATATTATTCAAATTTTTTGTAGTTTTTGCATAAAACAAGCAAAAATATCTGCCAATGGGGGAAGAAAAATAATCTTGTTTAGCCTTTTAATCATGATTATTTTTGCTTGTTTTATGCAAAAACTAACAAAATTTGAATAATATTTTCAGAAAACAAGACAAAATATCTGTCAAGTAAATGCATCCTGATTCAAGAATTTTTTTAGATTTATACAAGAAAACAAGACATGAATACTAAGGAAGAAAATATGTTTTGCAGTGTGTTATAAAGATCTCATTGATTTACATTACAAGCATCAGAATTTCATCATATAAATATCGAGTATTCAGAGTCTCTGAAAAAATGCAAATTTTTCCCCTCCATGTTTTTTACTGTATCATATTATTTGAGCCTGATGGATGAGATATGATACTCAAAACACATGCAGCATTTTTTGGATTTTTAAAATATTTTGTCTAAAGTTTCAAAAAACTGTTTCATTAAAACATTACATTGTTTAATGAAACTAACACAGAACACCAAATAAAACCATGTTCATGTTTAAAAACAACATACATCAAGTCAATGCAAGTTATCATTTCAAGATTTTGATGATGAGCTGGAAATGTTCTTTATTTTTAGACTTTAAAAAAAAAAAATGTTTTTAATGAGGACATCCCTAAAAGGAGGTGTGAGGGTTTCGTCAGATTTAACTCACTTCTGAGCACACATTTGTCTCCAAAATATGTACTTAGGTAGATTCAAACCATTGTATTTTTAGTATCACACACACACACACACACACACACACACACACACACACACACACACACACACACACACACACACACACACACAGACACACACACACTCTCTCTCTCTCTCTCTGTCTCACACTCTCACACACACACACACACACACTCACACTCTCTCTCTCACACACACACACACACACACACACACACACACACACA
>CM071938.1:657500-740000 GCA_036784905.1 Acrossocheilus fasciatus | reverse complement strand
TAATTCAGAGTTTACATCTCACTATTCAGAGTTTACATCTCACTATTCAGAGTTTACATCTCATTATTCAGTTTACATCTCATTATTCAGTTTACATCTCACTATTCAGAGTTTAAATCTCATTATTCAGAGTTTACATCTCCCTATTCAGTTTACATCTAACTATTCAGAGTTTACATCTCATTAATCAGAGTTTACATCTCACTATTCAGTTTACATCTAACTATTCAGAGTTTACATCTCGCAATTCTGCCTTTACATCTCGCAATTCTGACTTTACATCTCTCAATTCTGACTTTACATCTCTCAATTCTGACTTTACATCTCACTATTCAGAGTTTACATCTCACTATTCAGAGTTTACATCTCACTATTCAGAGTTTACATCTCACTATTCAGTTTACATCTAACTATTCAGAGTTTACATCTCGCAATTCTGCCTTTACATCTCTCAATTCTGCCTTTACATCTCTCAATTCTGACTTTACATCTCTCAATTCAGAGTTTACATCTCACTATTCAGAGTTTACATCTCACTATTCAGAGTTTACATCTCACTATTCAGTTTACATCTCACTATTCAGAGTTTACATCTCACTATTCAGAGTTTACATCTCACTATTCAGTTTAAATCTAACTATTCAGAGTTTACATCTAACTATTCAGAGTTTACATCTCGTAATTCTGACTTTACATCTCATTATTCAGTTTACATCTAACTATTCAGAGTTTACATCTCGTAATTCTGACTTTACATCTCATTATTCAGAGTTTACATCTCATTATTCAGAGTTTACATCTCGCAATTCTGACTTTACATCTCATTATTCAGTTTACATCTCACTATTCAGAGTTTACATCTCACTATTCAGAGTTTACATCTCGTAATTCTGACTTTACATCTCATTATTCAGAGTTTACATCTCGCAATTCTGACTTTACATCTCATTATTCAGAGTTTACATCTCATTATTCAGTTTACATCTCACTATTCAGAGTTTACATCTCACTATTCAGAGTTTACATCTCGTAATTCTGACTTTACATCTCATTATTCAGAGTTTACATCTCGCAATTCTGCCTTTACATCTCTCAATTCTGACTTTACATCTCTCAATTCAGAGTTTACATCTCGTAATTCTGACTTTACATCTCATTATTCAGTTTACATCTAACTATTCAGAGTTTACATCTCGTAATTCTGACTTTACATCTCATTATTCAGAGTTTACATCTCATTATTCAGTTTACATCTCACTATTCAGAGTTTACATCTCACTATTCAGAGTTTACATCTCGTAATTCTGACTTTAAATCTCATTATTCAGTTTAAATCTAACTATTCAGAGTTTACATCTAACTATTCAGAGTTTACATCTCGTTATTCTGACTTTACATCTCATTATTCAGTTTACATCTAACTATTCAGAGTTTACATCTAACTATTCAGAGTTTACATCTCATTATTCAGTTTACATCTCACTATTCAGAGTTTATATCTCACTATTCAGAGTTTACATCTCGTAATTCTGACTTTACATCTCATTATTCAGAGTTTACATCTCGCAATTCTGACTTTACATCTCATTATTCAGAGTTTACATCTCATTATTCAGTTTACATCTCACTATTCAGAGTTTACATCTCACTATTCAGAGTTTACATCTCGTAATTCAGAGTTTACATCTCATTATTCAGAGTTTACATCTCATTATTCAGTTTACATCTCACTATTCAGAGTTTACATCTCGTAATTCTGACTTTACATCTCATTATTCAGAGTTTACATCTCATTATTCAGTTTACATCTCACTATTCAGAGTTTACATCTCACTATTCAGAGTTTACATCTCGTAATTCTGACTTTAAATCTCATTATTCAGTTTAAATCTAACTATTCAGAGTTTACATCTCGTAATTCAGAGTTTACATCTCACTATTCAGAGTTTACATCTCATTATTCAGTTTACATCTAACTATTCAGAGTTTACATCTCATTATTCAGAGTTTACATCTCACTATTCAGTTTAAATCTAACTATTCAGAGTTTACATCTAACTATTCAGAGTTTACATCTCGTAATTCTGACTTTACATCTCATTATTCAGTTTACATCTAACTATTCAGAGTTTACATCTCGTAATTCTGACTTTACATCTCATTATTCAGAGTTTACATCTCATTATTCAGAGTTTACATCTCACTATTCAGTTTACATCTAACTATTCAGAGTTTACATCTCGCAATTCTGCCTTTACATCTCACAATTCTGACTTTACATCTCACTATTCAGAGTCTACATCTCACTATTCAGAGTTTACATCTCACTATTCAGAGTTTACATCTCGCAATTCTGACTTTACATCTCGCAATTCTGACTTTACATCTCACAATTCTGACTTTACATCTCACTATTCAGAGTCTACATCTCACTATTCAGAGTTTACATCTCACTATTCAGAGTTTACATCTCACTATTCAGAGTTTACATCTCTCTATTCAGAGTTTACATCTCACTATTCAGTTTACATCTAACTATTCAGAGTTTACATCTCATTATTCAGAGTTTACATCTCGTAATTCTGACTTTACATCTCATTATTCAGTTTACATCTCACTATTCAGAGTTTACATCTCGTAATTCAGAGTTTACATCTCACTATTCAGAGTTTACATCTAACTATTCAGAGTTTACATCTCACTATTCAGTTTACATCTAACTATTCAGAGTTTACATCTCGCAATTCTGCCTTTACATCTCGCAATTCTGACTTTACATCTCACTATTCAGAGTTTACATCTCACTATTCAGAGTTTACATCTCACTATTCAGAGTTTACATCTCACTATTCAGAGTTTACATCTCACTATTCAGAGTTTACATCTCACTATTCAGAGTTTACATCTGCAGAGTTCAAGTTTGCTTTATTTATATAGCACATTTAAAAACAGCAAGCACGGCTGACCAAAGCGCTGAACAGACAAAGACATAAAAACACAGGACAACCCTCAGATTCATACCATAAACTCACAGTGAATTAAAAGCCAAAGAAAAGAAATAGGTTTTAAGAGATGATTTAAAAACAGTTAAATACTGTGCCGATCTGATATAGGCTGGAAGCCTAGGGCCAGCAACCGCAAAAGCTCTATCCCCTCTATGCTTTAGTCGTGATCTGGGGACAGAGAGAAGTCTTTGATCACCAGACCTCAGATTTCAAGTAGGATTGTATGGATGAAGTTGATCAGATAGATAGCTCGGTGCCAGATTATTTATAGATTTATAAACATAGAGAAGAATTTTGAACTCAGTTCTAAGATGCATAGGTAACCAGTGTAACGATTTCAGAATTGGAGTAACGTGATAAAATTTACGGTGTCCTTTGAGGAATTTAGCAGCGGCATTTTGTACTAATTGTAGACGAGCGATGGAAGATTTAGAAATGCAGAGACAGAGAGAGTCGCAGTAATCCAAGCGAGTTGTAATGAGCGCATGGATAGCAATCTCTAAAATTTTCACAGAGATTTAATTTTGGAGAGAAGACGTAGCTGGAAAAAACAGGAACTAATAACTGCATTTATTTGTTTATCAAATTTAAGACTCTGATCCCAGAAAACATCTAGTTTCTTAATACAGGAAGAAGTAAAAGGAGCAAGGTAGTCCAGATCGATACTTCTGCTCCTTGAATTTTCACTAGGGCCAGACTGTAACCTCGGTTTTTGATTCGTTCAGACATAGGACATTTTGAGAGAACCACATTTTCACTTCATCCAGGCATGCAAAAAGAGACTGCAGAGCAGCATGTTTATTTTGTTTCAGAGGTAGATAAATTTGGGTATCATCTGCATAGCAGTGAAATGATACACCATGCTTTCTGAAAATAGAGTTCAAAGGAAGTAAATACAAAGAAAAAATAATGGGTGCGAGAATAGAACCCTGAGGCACTCCACAGGAAAGTTTAGCAGGCAATGAAGAAAAATTGCCTAATCTGACAGAGAAACTTCTATTTGTTAAATATGATTTGAACCAGCTAAGAACAGTTCCCCGGATGCCCACAAAATATTCTAGTTGAGATAAAAGAGTTTTATGATCAACTGTATCAAAAGCCAAGGTTAAGTCTAACAGAATTAGGATAACAGAGTCACCAGAGTCAGTCGCCAACATAATATCATTAAGGACCCATAATAAAGCAGACTCTGTGCTATGCAGAGGCTTAAAACCAGACTGGAAGGTTTCAAAAATGTGATTTGCACTAAGGAAAGACTGTATCTGAATAAACACAGTTTTCTCGAGTGCTTTTGTAATAAACGGAAGATTTGAGATGGGTCGAAAACTATTAAAATGACTAGCATCAAGAGAAGGTTTCTTAAGAAGAGGAGTCACAGTAGCTTCTTTGAGGCTATCAGGTATAGTCCCCGAAACTAGACATTTATTCAGAAACGACACCAGTTTATATCTCAATATTCAGTTTACATTTCGCAATTATGACTTTACATCTCACTATTCAGACTTTACATCTCACTATTCAGAGTTTACATCTCACTATTCAGTTTACATCTCGCAACTCTGACTTTACATCTCGCAATTGAGTTTACATGTATGTCTCGTAATTCTGACTTTACATCTCGCAATTCTTTTTTTCTTCTGAAATTTTGAATTCATATCTCTATATTCATATCTTAACACTGTTTTGTTTCCACCACAGAAAAAAAGGGAAAAAAGGGTAATTTTGACTCTTTATCTCGCATTCTGAGTTTATATCTTGCAATTCTGACTTTATATCTCACAATTCTGTCTTTACATTTTTCAGTGCTGTATGTGAGTAATTTTACAGTAATATTTATATTTAACTACGGTATACCCATGCTTCATTCAAATCGTTTGTTTTTTTAATTGAAATTGTTCATTTGTTTCACCACTAACATGCTTTTTTCCCCAGGTGCAGTTGTTTATTAGTTTCTGACAAATAACAATGAGATTTTATTTCAGCTGGTTTCTTGAAGACCAGCGGTTCAGTTCGAGAGGTTACAGGACGTCTAACCTACAAACCCTGAACACTGACGCTTTAAAGATGCATGTGTGAAGCTCCATGTCAGCGATCAGTAACTCAACACCGGCTCTCTGGTTACCCGTCAGCACTCCAGCTTATCCTAGCTCTACTAACTAACTACATCCACAAACCAACTGAGTTAATTAACAACTCAAACAGACACGCACACGTGTTCGGCTTCAGCTCAGTGAAGCCCATGAACTGGTTTGTGCTGTGATGAATCCAGCTCGGGTTATATAAGCGGTCATAAACGTTCAAGGGCAGATGTTGTAGTGCACACTGCTCATGTATTTGAAGGGACCGAGTGGGTCTCGGGAAATAACGACACAGATAGAGGAGTGTCTGAGATGAAGGTGAAGAAGAGAAATACAACAGATCTCATTGATTCAAACACATGAACACTGACTCATCATAAAGGATTCTGATTTGTTAAATCCATTCTTTTATCAAAAAACATTCTGCTGCCTAAATAACTCAATTACTCCTAATGCCATAATAATCAATAACAAGATTTTTGTTAACATTTTAATGTCATTATTTAATCAAAGTAGAATAGTTTTGGTCAGACTGCTTTAAAATGAATCTCTTAAACTTCTTCAGTCTATCAAAAGCATTTACTGAAACTAAACTGCAGAAATGACTCTGAATTTTAAAAACAACCTTTCTCTCTCATCACATTTAGTTCAATTATATTCCATTTATTTTTTTATTTTTTAAAGCATGTTAAAAACAACATGTTGATTCAATGTCAACTGATCCATAAAATAAAAGCAAAAAGCATCAATCCAATAATAAGACTCAAATTGAAGAACATTCAAGAACTGTAAACAGATCCAAACTCATGACAATCATTCAGGGTCTGGTTTTTTAAAAACTACAGAACTGCTTCTGAATAAAAACTGCTTCTCAGCCTGAAAGTATTTCACTTTATTCTCCGGTTTCATGTTGGCTTTAACAAAGCGTTACATAATGGATGAATCTGAGAAGATCTTGTTCTCTGAAGGCTGAAGGTGAACATCTGAATCATCATCACCCTGACGTCTCATTCCATTGTAGTCATAATTCTGCAGCGTTTGACCTCGAAACTCTCTGGCAATAATGTTCTGGTCACTTCCTGCAATCTCCGAGGGGTCAGAGGTCACAGGACTGAGTCTGCAGTGATGCTCAGGAAATAGAAGCTGAAGCTGCAGTGTGATACGGGCTGTTGCACATTAATGTGTTCACCTGAGCGCCTGGATTCAGCTTACCAGCACTGTGTGTGTGTGTGTGTGTGTGCGTGTGTGCGTGTGTGTGTGTCAGGTGTATGTATAGAACTGTCCTGTGTGAAGGGGTGTGTGCATTAAGATTTTGTGAATGAGTATGTGTGTGTTGTTCATTAAATTTTAAAGGATGTACTGGGATCAGAGCCCGGGACAAAACAGAAGCCTAAATCACACACAGACCAACAACACGTCGCCATGGTTACAGACCCACAACTTCCCTTCACCGTGGTAACACTGGTGTGTGTGTCTGTGTGTGGTTTATTACCAGGGTTTTAAATGAACAATTGACAGCTACAAACATTTTATACATTTTGCTGGTTGGCTGCTCATAATATCCTAATATCAAAGCAACACAATTACATATTGAAAAAAATAAACAGTTTGATGGCTGGTAAAAATATTGAATTCACTCAATGTTTTAACAGGTGTGTCAAAACAAATTTTGGACCCTGTTTGTGATAGAGTTGCTAAACCAGGTTACAGCATCATTAATACAAGATGCAGCTGTCAGAACATGATGAGGAACACCCTAGCAACCACACCAAACACCCTAGCATCCACACTGAACACCCTAGTAACCACAACAAACACACAGTCGCCTTAGCAACCACACTGAACACACTATCAACCATACCAAACACCCTAGCAACCACACAGTCACCTTAGAAACCACACTGAACACATCACAGTCCATAGCAGTACTCTAGCAATGACACTGAAGACATTACTGTCACCTAGCAACACCCTAGAAACCACACTGAAAAATACTGACAATAGTGTCAATTGCAGTCACATAGCAACACCCTAGCAACCACACTGCAGTCACATAGGAACTCCGTAGCAAACACACTAAACACATCAGTCCATAGCAACACCCTAGCAACCACATGTAACACCATTATAGTTACATAGCAATGCCTTTGCATCACGTCAGTGAGTTTTACATGGGAAAACAGCAAACATCTGGTTTCTATAAGGCTGTGAGTTGAGTTGGACTGAAGACAGGCCGCAGCTCCTTGAGCCCAGCGATCATCAATGCTAATATAATTCAGCTAAAGCTCCACCTGATCCATCAGCCAATCACTTTCAGCATTACTGACCACATATCCAATCACACTCATCGATCTGACGGCGGATGTGCCTCGTGTTCCCGACTAAAACGAGTAATATTATCTGAAATATATTTCACGGGGACAGAAATAAACCTCACTGAAATACAATGGCTGTAATTGTATTGATGAGCCATTACGTCGCTCAGAGAGCCGATAGTTCATCTAAAATACACCGTAAAGCCATTTTGAGATGGATTTGGGCTGGTTGTACTCACCATCGGCCTGCGATTCTCCACCAGGTTCAGACCAACGATTCCCAAGAATGCTCCAAAACTCAGCTGCCACCGAGAAGAGAACAAACCAACAAACTTGATTTAACTTAATATCTTGACCAGTGTTGGGGGTAACACATTACAAGCTACGTAATCAGATTACTTTTTTCAAATACTAACTAGTAAAGTAATGCATTACTTTTTAATTAAGACAATATCTGTTACTTTTTAAAATAAGTAACGCAAGTAACTTTTTTCCCCATTAATTGATTGGCAGCTATGCTGTCCTCAAAAAAAAACAACAGATTCAGTATTCCTCAAAATGAACAAAAACAGTGAAATGCAACTCAGATCATGATGCAAACCTGCAATAATTAAATATGCTAAAGAAGACGAATATCATTTATTTATTTAATCCCATTTTATTAACCAATGTCTTTACTGCTGACCTTTGATGAGCCAATTCAACCATACTAATAAGCAAAAATCACTCTAGATAATCTAACATTTGTTATTCTTTATTATTGCGGAAGAGGATTGAACTTTGTTCTTCTGCGTTCTACTGTTAGATGTGAAGTTACTTTTCCTTCAGGCTTTTGGTGTGAAAGGGCTCTTACATTTGCCAAAAATAGAACTCTTTATATTAAAAACAAACAAGCAAGCCCTGCCCAAATTTGAAAAGTAACGCAAAAGTAACAACGCATTACTTTCCATAAAAAGTAACGCAATTAGTTACTTTTTTTTTAGGGAGTAATGCAATATTGTAATGCATTACTTTTAAAAGAAACTTTCCTCAACACTGATCTTGACTCCATCTTCATCAGCAAAATAATGACAGACTGCTGTTTTATTGCTCCAATGAAAGGACAAAACAAAGAGTTGATTAAAGTGATGGTGTGGAGTCACTCACTATAATCCCGGGATAGTATCCAGACACGGCCACGTTATCCGTCTGCGTGGCCGACAGCAGCCCGACCACCAGAACCAGAACAGAGAGTCCAAACAGAGACACCGAACACCAGAGAGCCGTCCGCCGTCGCTTCACAAACACATCTGGACAAACAACACACACTCATACAGCTGTGCACAAGTATTGATGCATGTAAACTATATCATCGGCCAGCTCTAAAACCTAAAGCACTGAAACATTACACAAATAACAGATCCAAGTGTTCTCTGAACACAAAACATTACACTGTTTTAAAACAATGTTTAAAATGTTTTTATGGGAACATTCCATTGTATCATTTTTAAACATTATGGGAACGTCGCCACAGTCCTGACATAAACGAGGATCTGCATGCTGCTGAAGTTATGAAGTACACTGTTTTAAATGTATTTTAATGTAATGGTTTTAATTTGTAGCAGCATGTTTATTAGGATTAATCTCCAGTCTGTCTACAATATAGTGCGATCCAATAACTGCACTCAGACCCATTTATGATCAGATCAAAACAGTTCTTTTTGAATATGGACTCTGGGCTTGGAATATTTCTTTATTTGAATGACTGAAGTGTGATTTAACAACAAATCGAAATACAAACAAAAAGAAACGAGAAAACATCTCGTTATTATGAGAAAAGATGTCGTTAAAACGACATATCTTGTTATTACGACATAATTGAGTAGAAAAAAATAATGTGTGGCAGCAATGCGTCACCGTATAAAACATTTCAACAATGTGTATAAGTAATGTTTGCGTTCTAACGTTTTGAGAACCTAATTAAAGACCTGATAACTTTGAACAAACATTCAATTAACGTGTTCATAACTTTGAGAGAACCTTGACAGAACGTTCTGAGAATGTTCCCTAAACTGCTTGCTCATGTTTTTTATAGGAACGTCATCTAATCAGATAAATGTGACAATAAGGCATGAATATATTACGATATTATAAACATTAACATCATGATTTTCTGTAAAGATGCTTTCAAAAATCGCTATAGAAATAAATTTGACTTTGAAGTTTTTTTATACTGCAAAATAACATTTCCAGTAAACACATCAGAAGCAGTGATGCATTTCTTAAACATGCCAAAATGTAAAACTGCACTGCATTTCAGGATAAAAACACGGCAGGTTTGACCTTATATTTCAACCTAAAGTTACTTTTCCTTGTTTTATTATCATGCATGCAGGCTTTATAAACACATTTGAGACCCAATAGAATATCTGCACTTTCTGGCCACACTTTATTCAATCTATAAATAAATAAAAACGTGTTATTGACTATAAATGAACTGCAACACTTTTCTCAGACAGTATAGATTTCATGAAGTAATTAATGCATGAACTTGCTCTCCTCACAGATGCTCGTCATGTATGTGAGAATAAAGTCAGTCAGTCACAATAATAATAATAATAATGATGATATGCCGCTATTACAGATGAGCTGATGTTGTTATTATGATCACTTTATGCGGAACTCACCTGCGGGATCCGCGTTGGTCTGCGGCGCGTTCTGTGGCTGCTGCATCGCGTCTGTCTGATGTTTCACGCACAGAATTTAATTCACAAAATAAAGTTTATAAAGAGACTTTTCCTCCGTGTTTACAGTAATCCCGCGTCAGTGCCGCAGCGGAGAGACAGGTAAAGCGATGCGCGCGAGACTGACGCGACTGACGCATGACGCTCCCGTTACAAGAGACCACGCGACGCGACACTCGACTCTACAAACAGAGTACAGCAGAGCTGGAGTCAACACCACCTGATCTGCGTCGACACTCACATTCACCGCTTGAGATGTGTCTGGTTTTTAAATCATTAAGTAGAATAACAATCAAATGAAATCACTAACAAAAATCATGCATACAATTACAAAAGCATAAATAATGTTGAGAATAGTGCTTTAAAAATGAACTTCATTGAATATTTGCATAAAAGCAATATCAAATTTGTGACAACAGCTCTCTTGCTCTTGTGATGTTGCTTAATTATATCATATTTTAGGCTGTAATATAAAAAGAGATGCCATACAAGTACTTTTTTTGCAACAATATCTTGAATTTTGTGAGTATTCGTATTAATTTTGGTGACATTTTTGACAATCTCATTAATTTCGGACCCAGCATAACAGTATAAATCATGGTTCTCAGCAAGGGAGCCTCAAGATAATTTAATTCAAAATAAGACAAAAGTTTTTTTTTTTTTTTTAAATAATGAATATACATCTTTCTAGTCATGCTAAACTCTAAAATATTTTGGATGAGTTGGGTGGGGTGGGGTGGGGGGGGCAAATCCCAAGTCCTCTTCAAACCAAGACTAGACGGAGTACAAACGTGGTTAAAACTGAGACCAGACCAAGACCTTCCAAAAATAATAAATTAAATAAAATTTGTCTAGATCGCTCTTGCGTACTACAGCAGAGTCTATTTCACTGGAATTCAATTTAGAAATTAAAGCTGAACTATTAAAGTTCTTCAAGATAAATTCTAAATGTTGGCTTGACAAAGACTTGCCTGAAAACATTTATAAAAAATAAAAAATAAAAATAAAAAAATCACGTGAAGCAATATATCCTCTCGGAAAAAAAATTTTTTTTTGCTAACATTCCCTCTAGGTTATAAATGTTACAGCGCTTAAAAAAAAAAACCCAAACATTTCTTTGGTTTTGCAAATGTTCTGGGAATGTTACTTTTGAATGTTCTCTGAAAATTCTAAAACTAGTAACGTTTATAAAAAAAAAAAATTTAAACATCTAAAATGTTTCGAACAACGTTTGTGAGAATGTTTTGAAAACATTACTACGGATCAGATAAATTAACAAATATTCTATTAATGTTCATAATTTTGAGAGAACCTTGACAGAACTTTAGCCAAAGTTATGACAACATTCCCTCATAACTGGAAATATAGCAAATCTCAGCTGCTTTACTGGTTGTTCTTACAGATATAAATCAACCATATATTTGTAAAACAAATCTATGATCTTTCCACTGACATCGAACCATTTAGCAGATGCTATTCCAAAGCAATTTATGAAGAAAACCATAAACGCTCAATCATACTGGAACAATGTTAGAAGAGCAACACTAGTGGATTTCAAAAGTAAAGTAGAAAAGTACTACTGACTTTAATGCTATTGATCGGGAAGAAAAGAAGCGTTTCACATTTATTTCAGGATTATCCCAGCAACAGCCTTAAAGACCTGAATCCTGAGAGTTTAAGGGATCAAACCAAGATGAACGTGAACCACATTAAATCTCTCCAAACAGAAGTGATTCTTCTGCTGCTGTGTGAACATGTAAAAACTAACAATTCAAATCAACACAAAACATTAGCATTTTAAAGACTTGAGTTTATTTACAGAAAAAAAAAAAACAGAAAAAAAAGAGTCAACAAACATACGAGAAAAAGACAGACAAACAACAGCAATTACTGTGTTGGGCATGCGTTAGCATTGCCGCCAGCATCAGGCTTCGCTGGGGAAGAGTTAGGGATCTGCCACCAGTCTTTCACTGGTGCTGCACTTGATGCCGCGCTGGAGCTGGAACCTGAAACAAAAACAGAGTTAGTGGAGCATTCAAGTCACGCGCATTTCTATAGCACTTCATACAACACAGATTGTTTTAAAGCAGCCTCACACTAATAAATATACAAAAGATGCTAATGTTGTACAATTCATCAATTATGAAAGACATTCAATCTCAGCTGAATTTCAGCGTGCCATTACTCGGGTCAATTCAGTTCTCATTCAATAGTGTGAGTGCAGTTAAATCAATAATATTGTATGAATATTGACATTTAAACCCACACCAAACAAGTCAAAGGTGACAATGAAACCAAACTCCATCAGGTGACAAAAGGAGAAACCAGGCACCATTGTTCTGTTATTAGGGCTGCACGGTAATCGTTAAATGGTTAACCACCATTATTTTGCTCATAAACATCACGGTTATTACTAGGGATGTAAATCAGATAGCTCGTCACGATACGATGAGATACTGATTCTCATACCCAGCAATACAATATTTGCCGGAAAAAAAACAACAACAACTACTATATGATTCGAAACAGGAGTACATTGATCATTTATCGATGATATTATATACCTATTTTAAACAACCATCTACATTAACAACTCACAAATATATAACATGAACGTTTATCTGAAATTTTCACATCCTGTACCTCGACTGGGACATTCCAACAATAAATGAATAAAACGCATACATACACACGTATGTATATATTAAGGAAAAAAAAAGTTATATATATATATATATATATATATATATATATATAAAAACCAACAAACAAGTTTACATACAAATACATAAATATTTATATTAGTGCTCTTAAACGATTAATCGCGATTAATTGCATCCAAAATAAAATGTTTTTGTTTACATAATGCATGTATACTGTGTGTTTATTATGTATATAAATACAAACACTTGCATGTATACATTTAAGAAAATGTTGTTTATATATTAAATATAATACGAATATATAAATGTATAAACAAATATTTTCTAAATATATACTGTGTGTGTATTTATATACACAATAAATATACACAGTACACACAATGTAAACAAAAACATTATGCTTTTTTAATGCTTAATCTTAATACATTTTAATTAATAATAATAATTAATAACATATATATACACACACACACACACACATTAAAAAAATAAAATAAATATTGAATTTTTTTAATGTCTTTTTCACTTTCTTTTATGTAAAGCACTTTGAATTACCACGGTGTATGAAACGTGCTATATAAATAAACTTGCCTAATCGTGATCACGATTTCTGCTTCTGTCAGTTTAAAGAATGATTCATTGTGCTCTACTCCACCCCGACCAGACTCCAGACTCTCGAGTGAAACACCAAACACCACACGACCACAGCCAATCAGAGAGCGCAGGAATAACATTCAGCAGGATTATGGAGCTTCACATTGTGCCAGTTTAAACACACTGTTAAAGCACTGGAGTGTGCTAGTGAAAAACACCTAGGGGTGTGCAATATCACGATTTTTGATCATGGATGATTACAATGTCTCCTGATAAAAAAATCATATGATATTTTTGCCCACCCCTAAAAACACCCCACACGTGCATTTACCCTCTTCATCGCTGTCTGAAGAATCCACGCCGGGCTCGGCTGGAGTACAGGAATCCTCTGACATGAAAACACTCACAGTAACTGACCTGCAGGCGTGAGCGTACGACACACGGCACGAGACACAGCAGCGCTCACGTACCTGGCACCGTCCCGAGGCTGGAGTTATCGAAGAACTGTGTGGGATGGCTGAGAGGGACAGGAACGCTGGAGCGGACGTCAAAGAACTTGCTCTTGGGCGAGTCCAGGAACGTCTTCTTCGGCGAGTTGAGCTCCGTCTCTGTCAGAGCAGGGAGGCGTTTGGTTGGCGTGCATGGAGCGTCTCGCTTGCTCTCCTTCATCTTGTACGCTCTCCGCTTCCATTTGTTGATTTCCTCCTGCTGCTTGCTCACCAGACTACATGAGGAACAGTTAGGAAAGGTCTGAGTCATGCTTATTAATAGACAGATTACGGAATGCACTTCCTTTTAATATCAGAAACACACCAACCCTGGACCACTTTAAAAAGCTGATTAAGACGCATTAAGGTTGTTTTTAATTTTTGTTTTAGTTTTACTGTAGCGCTTTGGGTTTAAGAAAAGCACACTAAAAATAAAATGCATTATTATTATTATTATTACTACTACTACTACACAGGGCTTCTGCAGGTTTGATGAACAGTGGTAGTATATTTTTATTTAATGCCATGTCAGCATCTTAGGCTATTTTCATGGTAAAAACGATTTAAAAAAAAAAACACAAGTATAACAAATACAATAAAAACCAGCAAAGAAACAAACAAGTTATATAACAAGATTTTTTACATTAACAGATTATAAAAATTCTAAAACTTTTTCTGGCAAAATTTGTCTTTTTAAGACTAAATAAAGAATTTAAGGAATTAACTGAACGGAACATAATACATCAATATGGTCTCTAAATGTGAATGTCTTGTGTTAACAACACTTTAGAGTTTAAAAATACAGCTTCCTGCAGATCTCCATTACTTTTTAATTCATTTACAAAAGAACAAAATCAAAACAAATTTGAATATAACTTACTATATCTACTGATTACTCTGCAAAAACCTGCTGTTCTTCCTCAGTATTCTTATCTTGTTTTTCAATGCGAATGTCTAAAGATTCATAAATCAAGGTATATTTACTGGAGAATCAAAATGACTTGTTTTTTGAGAAATGGATCAAAATGAAGCACGTTCATGATCAACAAGAACAAATATCTGTCAATGGCCTCAGAAAAACAAACTTAATTAAGGGAAAACTAGTTTTCATTCCCCATTAACAGATATTTGTTCTTGTTTTAAGCATACTCGCTCACACTCACATTTTGTTCAATTTCTCATAAAACAAGACTTCAAATGTTCATTTTCCAACTCCAGGAAATGTATCTTGATTTAAGGATGTTCAGATATTTACTGGAAATCAAATGAAAAATGGAGGAAGAATTCCTGTTCTGCAGTGCACGAAACATTTAATGTCATGACCTTGATTATAGGTGTGCGTCAGGCGGCCTTATCAGCGGCGCACGAGACCACTAGATGAGGCGCTGCTGCGGTGTTCATTCAAAATATTGCAGAAAAACAGAACATGAGAGCAGAGAAGATGTTTACGTCAAAACTGAAACCAAGCGGTTCACTTCACGCAGAACACATTTATCACATTTTCTAGAAGGACATCTATCAGCGCTGCACTCGTGCCTCGCACAAGAGAGAAGCATGTTTAGAAAGCACGTAAAATTAATGTAAGTCCAACTTTAGAAAAAAAAAAATTTAAATTAGATGGTGCAGGAGAGAAAATAGCCTGTTACTGCTAAATTATGATGGTTTTTTTTCATTTAAAAATCTCAGAGAACAGTCCATGACCCCTTTAATAAACGTGCATTAGTAATATTTATCTCGATGCGCCCTCTTGTGGCCTCAGGAAAGAAGCCAAAAGTGTCCCCCCCCCCAAACTGAAATTATGCCTTTTAAATTTGAATATTGATAATATTTAAGTGCAGAATTCAAATTTAGTTTTTTAGCCATTTTGACAGCCCTAGCGCTGACCGCAGCAGAAATGAGGTGATGTTTCAGTGCGGTTACCTCTCAAACTGAACGTTCTTCTTCTGCAGCTCCTCCACCATCTTCTCTTTGAGGGACGTGACCGCTCTGGTGCTCGAGCCCAATTTAAGGTCAAACTCATCACCGTCTACGACTGTAGAAGACATTTAAACAGATCAAACGATGAGAAATGAGCACAAGATATGCATAAAACACTTAGAAAGTCACATCAACACTCTTAAATTATGTTCCTGCTATGATTCATCAGAGGATATTGTAACGGTGGCCGCCGCCCTAGTTTAAATAAGCTCTAAGGGAAATGTTCGGGCGCCAGTCAGGACTAATCCTGACAATTTAAAATTAACCCAGAATAGCAAAACAAAGGGCACCTGTTACAATTTTAAATTTACAAAAAAACCAATCAAAGAAAAAAAAACTCTGTTCACAAGGGGAAGATTTATTCCACGATGTCCATGAGATGAAAAAAACAACAAAAAAAAAAAAAAAAAAAAAAAAAAAAAAATTCACCACTTCAGTTCACTTTGGAAGCTGTGCAGAAATTGCGTCACGCACGTTTGCAGTCATAAAGGAAACTGGAGAGTGTTTCGTCCGACACCAGACAGGTGGATGAGCAGCCATACTTGTCTTCAGAACAGTTTTACTAACAACAGATGATCGAGATGTGCACCGCTTGAAAGTCAAGTGAACTTCGCGACGCACCAGACATCGCTCACAGGAAGCAACAGTTCGACAAGCGGCAGTCTTTCCACGTCACACAGTAATCCCTTCACGCTCACTACTGCAAACCTACTGATGACGCAATTTTCTCAGGTACGACACGCTTCCTTATATCCTTCTTCCTTCCACCATTAATTGAATACTCCACCCCCAAACACACAAAGTGAAAGTAAAATGATATCAGTGGCACGGATTTTCCACATTGCCACAATATTCTAAACAAAAACACGGTTGTCACCATAATCTTCACTAAACGTCACTTTGGCCATCCAATCACTGGATTAAATCATTTGCAACCTGTTCGAGGTTGACTGTAATCTAAGTCAGAGATGCAAACAGGTAAGGAGGAAAAAAAGATGAGAACACTGTGCAGATCGGAGGAATGTGCTCCACACGGAGATATTCACTTTACATGCTCATCTGAAGTTACTTCATTTAAAATATTTATTATTACCTTATGTGTCCAAAACTGTAATTTTGTTTAACATCTTATTGCAGCATTTTACAGAAATCAAGACTGAACATATTTGGTCAAAAATATTTTGATAAAAGATGGTGCTATTCAGGCTTTTAAAGACAGTATTGGCTGATTAGATGGCTATAGCTGTTTCCATCCACCTATTTTTATGCACATTTTGGGATAACGCATAAAAAAAAAAAAAAAGAAAAAAAGAAAAGAAAAAGAGCTGGATGGAAACGCAAAGATGCAAAAAATAAAATAAATAAAAAACACGTATGCACTCAATTAAGACAGACAAATTTCATATGTTAAGAAAACAAAACTACGATGGAAAATTTTACCGAATAAATTCCTTGTGACTGTGATGAGAAAAGCATAAAGCTGGAGAAAGCAATGGACTGATCTCATTTCACAGCATCTGAAACGCTTGAGCAAAGTCTCGTCAAAGTGCTTCGTTATAATTAACTCCAAGAACTGCATTCCCAAACTAAAATAAGATAACATGACCGCGTTTCGTCTGCGTGCTCTGAAGCTCGTGATTTACTGTCAACACAAATTATTATATACAGTGCCTTCTACCGCAGCAAATGTAGTTTTTCTTCATGATATTTAGTGCAAGTTAATCAGGAAGTGAGGATCTTGTTCTCTTCAACTCACTGGATGGAAACGGTGCTTTATTCGCAAACGTTTAAAGCGATATTCTGATTTTGCACATAAGTTTAATTCATCACTTTGGATGGAAACATGGCTAATGCTGACCTAAAAATCTCTCTCTCTCCACCGTTCCCACATCTCAAACCTCAAATAAATACCATATTACCCTTTTTAGACAGTTTTTGAAGTAAAGAATAAAGAAAATACTATGCAAAACATATTGAAACAATCAGTTCTTTACCCCTTCATAAAAACACTTTCTCACTGGATCTAAGCAAATCTCAGAAGTGACTCATTATGATCTCAAATAAGTGAGTTGTCACTGAAAGGTGAGGAGTTTGCATCTATGATAAGTGTCTTACATGACTGTTCATCGTCCTGTTGCATTTTCCTCAGGGTCTCTTTCAGCTTGCGGATGACATCGGCTCTGTGCTCCAACACAGAGGTCATCTGAGCAACTCTAGAATAAAAACAAAATCACAAACACATCAAGCACGCTCCTCCCAGACTAAACCGTACGTCACAGGTTCAGCGGCTCATAAACAGCACACATACTCCCTCTCATGACTCGTGGTGACCGCGATGTGATCCAGCTCCATTTTGACAAGCTTGTCTTTGAGAGCGGCGAGTTCAGCAGCTTCTGGTGTCATGCTCCTCTTAGCCAGAACCTGCAGGACAAATCACGGGAAAATCAAGCATGATGTGGACGCTCAGAGAATCAAAAACTGCATTCGGTCACAAGATGAAAGTCACATTATATTCAGTATTTAATTAGGAAAAGCTTGGATATGGTGCAGGTGAACTGAAATGTGATGCACGGCTCTCAGCTAGAGGTGTGCGATATATCTCGTCTGCAATAATAATATTATAATTGTTGTTTTAACAATGTGCAATTTGACATTAGAGTATTTTACAAAAAACAAACAAACACCCGTACAGACCGCACGCATACATTACATGATGAAGTCTAGACTAGAGCGCATTTACAGTGTGTTCTTTCACTGCATGATTCAGTCTATTACAATATATCTAGAATGATCACAAATTCAAGACATGGGGGCAGAAAATGTATATTTATACTTCATATAGTTAATCAATTTCACATGAAGAGTGCCGTTTTCTCCAAAAATGACCATGATCATAAATGTGATGTTGACTTATTTTTATTACAAGAGTTCAAAAAGTTAATTAAGAGATTTGCGTTTTAGACACTATATTTCCTATTTTTGCACAATTTCGGCAACAAAAATAATTCCAAACAGCCACAGCACTGTTTTGCATGTCTGAGGTACATGACGGTGATTCGTTCCTGAATGATTCAACTGTTTAAATGATTCGGTTCAATCACAATGACTCACTTATTAACAGTGACTTGCTGCCACCTGCTGGTGGTTTTAATTTCACATTTAAAGTATCTATTCAACGTTTAATTATATCAAAACATTATTTATGCATTTGTAATCGCAGGTTAAATTCATTCATGTCCTGCATTAAACAGTGTGTAAATGCATCTAAACACCACTTCAGACGCAGCTTCTGCGTTTCCTCTGCATTGCAAAGATTATTTTTATTGATGCTGATATCATTTGCTTGATAACAGCCCAAATGTCCTCTTATTCTAATTCACAGATTAAATGTAAGAATTTGACTCAAAAGACAAAATGCACACTTTTAGAGAGAGAGAGAAAAAAAAAAAAAGGTAAAAATTGTCATAAAATGTAAAAATCAATTTTAACTTATTGGAAAATATCAATTTGTATCTGACCATCACACAGAATGTGAAGAATAATCAAAAACTTTAGGAGTCAGCTGTCCACGGCAGTCCTTAAGATACCAGCACAATTAACACTCAAAATATTGTCTAATTATCTTTCTATAAACTCAAACACAAAGCATATAATGACCTGCACGAAGATTCAAATATTAACCAACCTCTGCCTCTTTAAGTTTGTCTTTCAAGCTCTTGATCAGGGCTTTCTTCTCCTTCAGTTGGTCACTGAGCTCCTGGAGCTGAAGATTTGAGGCGTCAGCTTGGACCTTCAGCTCCTTCATCTGCTCCTGAATCTCCTGCCAGACAAACAATGCTAAGTGTTTGGAAGCCCTTAAAAACATGTTCTGTAACATATCACTGTGCTGATACCATCTAGTGATTTGTAGGGGTGTCCCTGACTAAGGATTTACATAGTCGAATCAGATTAGTCAAATCTTGCCTATAGTGGACTGATAGTCGAAGTGTGTGAGTGTGTGCGTGTGAGTGTTTGGGGGGGATTTGCATCACCTATGTTGGCAAATTAAATTAAATCAGCTAAACTGGCTGTGCGAGCATGCTTTAAGTACAGCGCAACACAGGTGTTCGAGAGAAAAACCAATATTAACATTGCCCGGAAGAAGTGCGCTCCTGGTTTAAAGCTTTAAATCCCTGCCGCCAAAAAGCTCTTCAGTCTGTCACATGGAAAGTGACACTTAAATCTGTCACAGGAGTGGCTGGATTTATTTACACGTTAAAAATATTTATTAAAAGCTTTTTCCACATTTTTATTTACAGCGTCATCATAATAGGCTGTATATTAACGTGTTAGGAGAAAAACAGTAGTTCTGTGTCAAATCAGACATCGAGCATATACCCCCCATATAGCCAAAATGGCATGATCCTCGTTTCATAACACCTCTGCAAAGATTCGATTGGTAGTCAAATCAGGCTCCTCCTATCAAAACATTGAATTTTTGACTATCCCGGGTCACCCCTAGTGATTTGATATGATTATTATTCTTTACGTGAGTGACATGCACAATAAGATGCACTTAGCATGAAATGGAAATTCACACTTCTTGTTCTGATTTAAGCCTGCATAACAGCGTCACTCTCCGTACCTCCATCTGTTTCTGTGTTTGCTGCAGCTGTAGTGACACTCGCTGATTGTCCTGCAGAAGTTCAGCCTCAGTTTTGGGCAGGGTGCCGTGTTGGGCTTGAAGCAGAGTTAACGTCTGTCTCCTCTGATCCTCAAGCTGCTGCTCAGACTCGGCAGAGGCAGATATGAGCGGGGAGCGCGCAGACTCGCATCGATTCACCAGAGCCTGTTAACCAGGAGTGATGGTCAGGACAGGTGTGGAACAAAAACATGTAACACCACTTCAAAACATATGCATCGCTTACAAAATAAAGCGTGCTCAGATGCTCGGTCGCTTTGGAGCGGCGAGTGATTTGTCGCTCGAGCAGCTGTATGATAGCAGCGGCGTGAGGAGATCCGAGCAGAGATCTGAGCTCCTCCAGCTCACGGATCCTGTGCTGATGCTCCTCTGACACCATCACTGTGTGTTTGGCTAAACCGTCCTCCAGAACCCTGAGACCAGCCTCCAGCGTCTGATCAACACACACAAATAAGACACATCAGTACCAGCACACTGAATAATACAGTCAGTACGTTTATTTCTGCAGCAGTTTATACAAGTCAGATGGTTTCAGAGCAGCTTCACACAAAGAAAACAGGGCAAAGTCATTTTAGAAGATCTACAGAAGACAATAGTGTCATTATTCAACTCAATTCACTGTTGATTCAGTTTAATTCAATAAAATTCATCAGTCATGACTGGAAAGACACAATACTAGTAATCGTCATTGATTAGATTTGTGCATTTCTAGTTTCAAGCTAGGCCTGGGCGATAAAATGGCATTGGTTTTTAATCGATCATACACCGACGATTCATCAATAACAATAGGGAAAAAAAAAAAGTTTGATAGTGCACAATAGTTTCATGCTTTTTTCATTTAAATTCGTGTTATGAGTGACAAGTAGACAGCCATCAGAACACAAACATGCTGTAATGAATGCCGTGCCTGTGATGAGACTGAATACAAAAAATTAAAAAAGGAATTTAAAATAAAAATTCGCATTCAAAAACAGTGCATTTAAATTTTAGGTGTGCATCAGGGAGCCTTATCAGTGGCACATGTGATGCAGTGATAATGATGCAAGTGTACGTGTAAGTAAATATTAAAGAAATACAGAAGCTCAATGCGGAGAAGATATTGTTTAGGTTAAAACCGAAACTAAGCCATTCACACAGAACGCATATTCTGCACAATTCTGAGACGGAGAGCCATGACCGTGCATTATTTTGCTCATTGCACCGGAGACAGGCCAAAAGTTTCCTTAACACTCATTTAATCTGCATATAAAATATAATACAGGAGATTAGTTGTTTGACTCAAATTGGCTAAATTGAAAATAGCGTCAGCCTGCTCAATAATAAAAAAAAAAAAAGGTTAAATCTTTTTCTACCGGTATTTCAAAAAACAATTTATACCAAATTATATGAATCATATTGTGATAAATTTTATAGCGATATCCCCCAGCCCTATTTCTAGCCCTGTAGCAAAACAAAAATGATCATACCTGCAGGTACTGCTGCCATCTTTCCAACAGAAGTGTCAGTCTCTGATCCCAGACCTGCTGGAAGTCCTCCTGGAGCGATCGGAAAGACTGTGACGGAGCCTGAGCCGCGAGCGTGAGCAGGTCCTGCAGACGAGACTCCTCAAACGAGGCCACGTCACGCTGCACCTGCGTCTCAAAGTGAGTCTTATAGCGCTGCGCCAGTCTCCTGTAAGCCTCCTGCAATGGGTTTTCCTCAGGTCAGCATTTCTCAGTTACAAAAACATCCCCCGATCAGATGTTGGTTGGTGTGATTTGTGTCTTTGCAGACTCTTACCGCAATCTTGATCAGCACATGGTTCAGTCTGGTTGTTTTCTTGGTGTGTGTAACGACGACCGTTCTCTGATCCTTTGGAATAATCTGCAGCAGCTGATAGATCACGGCCCATTCTTCACGGTTTGTGTCCGCTAAAGCATCAGTGGGACGGTCAATGATCAGCTGGAGCGTCGCAAAAGCCGCCTTCACATGGAGGAAAAACCTCACGTCAGACTACTAAAACAGTCTTAAGACCACACACACACCATCATCAGCAGCAGCAGCATTTACCTGCAGTTTCTCACCAGACGCCTCAATCCCAGGAATCAGATGTGCAGATGGGTGTTTGGACTGTAGGTTATTCTGATCAGAAGACACGCTGCAGTTCACCTCAGTGAGAGACTGAAACACAATGAGACGCAGCTTTAAAAGCCAGTTAAAGGAACCGGTTATTCTGGGTTAGAACATGAAGAGACGCTCACCTGACTGAGGGAATGGACTTCAGATTCCAGGAAGATCTTCTGCTTTTGCAGCTGCTCTGCTTTTGATTCAATGTGTGCCAGCTGTGGGAGTATTATCACAACATTAACAAATATACACTTACTGAAACCACACTGGAATATGATCTACAGTCACACAGAGTCTTAAAAGGGTGTTTTCATAGGAGGACCATTTCTGGTTCTCCGAAGAACCTTTCGGTGATCAGCTAATAAAAGAAGCATTTGTTTCTTAGTGTGAAGAACATTAGTAATCTTAAGTAGTAGAATATTTTTTTTTTAGTTCTGTCAAACGTAGATCCATACACGTCAGATCCGGTTTGGTTTGTAGGAGTCTGATTTATTACACCTGCTCCTTTCAGCACACTTTAAGTCCTCACCTTCTCCATCTTTCCCTCCAGTTCTCGTTTGAGCTGATCCCTCTCTTTCGTGGCGTCTCTTAAAGACTCGAGGACCCGCTCAGCACGGGTCTTCTCATTCTCCAGCTGATCCTTCACGCCAGCGAGAGACGCCAGCTCCTCTGCCAGCTGCTTTCTCTGAAGAAACAACACATTACTTTACGTAACAGTATTGCCAACTAGTTTTCAGGGGAAGCTGCTAAAGGCGGGACAATGTGTTGCTAAAAGCTACTAAACGACATGTAATCACAACACAAAACTGCATAGAATACACAATCAGATCACTCAACTCTCAGCAAAAAAATATGATTATGAATACAATTTGAAATGTTAATTGAGATTTGTTAGTAAAATACAACATTGAAATATTTAACAATTACATTTTTGAACATTTAAATCTGATGTATTTTCTTATTACTAGTAAAACCACACATTCTGAACAATTGTATTTTTAAGCAGTGTATTGTTAGTTAGAGTCTATAAACAGGGCACTGTGTTAATTTGAAGGAATTTTCTGTATTGATTTCTCACATACCTGAATTTAAAAGTACACGTTGTATTTTGTGTTTTTAGGTTACAACTTTAATAATGCCTTGGCAGAAAATTACCAGTACATTTTCTATTTTTCTACATATTCTGATCTGTTCAACAAGTGCAGGTACAAACTAATAACAGTGTTATCATAAATGAACTATTATTATTGAACAATTGCAACTTAATCCACGTGATGTGTGTACAGCTAGACACCTTTGATTTCCTATTTTTGTGTAAATTAGATTGTGCCTTTTTATCATTCGCGTTGCTAAAAGTTTCCAAATACATTTTAAAAACAGCTAAATTTAAAGAAAGTTTTTAGGGTAGTCTGAAAAGTTGCTAAATCTAGCAACAAAATTAATAAGTTGGCAACACTTATGTAATGAGCAGTTTTCCTGGGTGTGAGCAGAGTGAACTAAAATAATATCTGTGATAGATAAAGAAGTATACCGTCTCCTCGCTCTTCTGAAGACCCAGTCTCAGTTCCTCTCCGGCTCTCTTCAGCGTGTTCTGGAGTTCATCTCTCTCGTTTGTAAGTGAGCTGAGGCTTGATTGGAGGTTTTGGATGTCTGTGTCTCGTAATGCTGAGAGATCTTCACTCATTTGACTCAGCTGAGAGGAAACAGTAAGAGATTAGGCGTTGAATCATTCACCTGTCGTGTGTAAGGTTATCTAACAGCTCTCACCTGCTGCTGAAGCTGAGACTCTTTCACAGCACTCTGCTCCATCAGATCTGCGTTCTCCTTCTGCTGTTGCTTCAGTTCCTCTTTAGTAACATGCAGCAAGTCCTGATACATTTTAGACTACAGGAAAGAGTAAACGCAGTCAGACACATGCGTGTGGAGCTCAGATGACATTATTCATGTGATGAAGCCTCACAGTCGCAGCCGCCTCCTGAAGCTCTTTCCTGAGCACCACCCTCTGATTCCTCAGAGACTCCATCTCCTCCGTCAGCGCTTGAACCTGGACAAGATCAAAGAAATAACATCATGAGGAACTGGAATCGAAACGAACGGTTCCGCTTCCAATTTTTATTCCATTAATAACTCTTGCAGATGTTTTGAAGAATGCTGGTAAGCAACAGATTCCGTTCCCATTGACTTTTACAATATTTCTTGTCAATACTAAGGAAACCAATGGGAAGCAAACTATTTGGTTAACAACATTCTTCAAAATAGCATCTTTTGTGTTCCGCAGAAGGAAGAGAGTCAGCGGTTTGGAACATGAGATTGAGTAAAAAAAAGAAAACTTTCATTTTTGGGTAAACTTTCAATTTAAAGGAACACTCCACTTTTTTTGGAAATAGGCTCATTCTCCAACTCCCCCAGAGTTAATAAGTTGAGTTTTACCGTTTTTGAATCCATTCCGCCGATCTCCGAGTCTGGCGATAGCACTTTTAGCATAGCTTAGCATAGATCATTAAAACTCAACTTATTAACTCTGGGGGAGTTGGAGAATGAGCCTATTTCCAAAAAAAGTGGAGTGTTCCTTTAAAGCACCAGTTATGACCAACCAGCTCTATTCACTGCAAGCTAATAATGAATTTAATGACTTGGAGTTCTGTGAGCAAAGCAGATGTTAACTCGCCAACTGCACCAAAAGATTCAGAGTCACTAGACTGAAACAAACCAGTCTCAAATTCATGACTTGTGGATTTGAGAGCTATTTTGATGGATTCATTAAAAAAAAAAATAATAATAATAATATTTTAATAAATTGTCTTGTTTTATGAGAAACTGTTTAAAATGAAGTGAGTTTAGGATTAAAACAAAACAAATCATCAAAAAACTTAATTCAAACTGAAAACAAATTTTTATTCCATTGACTTTTTTTTTTTTTTTAAGAATAAACTTGATTAATTGTTAAATTTCACAAAACAAGACAGCACATCATTTTGCATCTCAAAGAAAACATATCTTGATCTAAGGATGTTTAGATATTTGTACTGGAAAACATACTTTTTAGCAGTGCATGCTGACATTTAATGCCATGACGTTATGAATTTAAGGCTTTCTGCTCTGATTTTTAAGGCTATTTGTGAAAGCGTGAATTAAAGCTTTAAGAGTTGCAGAAACTATGCACCGTGTGCTCTCTTGCATTAAATGATTGCACACAGAGTTGCGTACCTTCTCAAGTTGAGCTTTCTGCTTCTCTGTGGGACTCAGCTGACCAGACACCCGATGCTTCTTCTGTTTGAGCTCTCCTTGGACCTGGATCAGCTGAAGAGAGAGAGAGAGAGATATGAATGAGCAAACCAGCTCTTAACCTCTTCATTCATTCAGAAAGGCACGCCACCCGTGTGCCGTTACCTCTCGAACACCCTGCAGGATCTCCTGAAGGTCTCCTCCCTCGCTCAGAGAAGAGCTGGACTGATTACACGCAGCGTCTCTCTCCGTCAGCAGACGCTCTCTCTCGGCACAAACTGACTGCAGCTCCTGTCTCAACTGCACCATCTGTGAAGCAGCGGAGAAACGCTCTGTTATGGATCTGAACCACACTCGGCAGCACAGGAGCTGATGGTGTGCGATGTGACGATCCAAAATCTGCTTTTGAAGAAATATCATTATCGTGCTACAGCGCACATCGATCAGCTGCAGTTCTGATGCCTCCGCCTCAGTACACTGTACATTCACATCAAACTCCGCGGTAGAGTTACACTGCACTGATTCACAATCACAAAAGTATATTATTTGCATGTGCTTTAAAGCCTTGCAGGTTATACATTTAATTCATGTTCTGTACTTCAAAAAATGATTTTCTTCCTATTTTTTTCTTGTATAAAAATCTACAAATTCTGGAATTAAGATGCATTTACTTGACAGATATTGTCTTGTTTTCTGGAAATATTTTGTTAGTTTTTGCTTAAAACAAGTAAAAATATCTACCGATGGGGTAAGAAAAATAATCTTGTTCAGCCTTTGAATAATATTTTCAGAAAACAAGACAAAATATCTGTCATGTAAATGCATCCTGATTCCAGAATTTGTAGATATTTATACTAGAAAACAAGACATAAATACTAAGGAAGAAAAGGTGTTTTGCAGTGTGACGTTTGCTTATTCTGAGCATGTGCACCTGAAGCGCGCCGGTCAAACAGCGCCTGATTACTGGACTGAATTGTCTTTCACATCTGATTGATTTAGCATCCAATACTGTGAAAACCACACAAGGTCTACATATAAAGACATCTGGTTATTATGTCTAAAGTGAAAAGTTAGGAGAAAACAGATGCATGCCTGTATATTAGACGCGCAGCTCTTAAAGGGACTAAATATGCTGCCGCTTGTCATTAAAAGGATAGTTCACTCAAAAGTAATAGTGAGTTAGAGTGAGCAGGAAATCATGACAGAACTGTCATTTTTCAGTGAACTACACCTTTAATGTTAATAACAAACAAAACAGAAAAATCACTCACTGCTCTTCTCTTTACTGAAAAACATTAATACAGTTGCTTTAATAAGAATTAATATAAATTTACACAGTTAAGTGTATATAGTGTTTTATTTTAACATTTGTTCATTCAATTTCTTGCATGCTTCTGCTAAATACACCTACTGTACCTGAAAAATGTAGCACTGTTTGTTTTACTTGTATATTATGTGTACTTTTTTAATATCAAAGATAGTATAATAACAAAGACTTATCTTCGCCCACTTTGGACTAAACGTCTGCCTTTCATTTCTTTTATTTTATATTTCATTACCTTGACATACTTTGTTTTTAAAATACTGAAATTTGTTCTGCAGTACTTCAGACAACTTGCAAAATAGCAAAACCAACATGAAAACGAATCGTGATAAAATCATGAATCGTGGAGAAAAAAAATCAATAAAAACTCGCGACCGTCTCGGTCTTCTCCTGCTGCTCTCTCTTCAGCTGCTCTCTCTCGTCTCTCACGCTCTGCAGCGTCTCCAGCAGACGGTCTCTCTCTCGAGTCAGAGCGGTGATGTTAGCTTCAGCCGTCTTCATCTCTGCCAGCTTCTCCTGCTGCTCTCCGGTTCTCTCAGAAAGCAGTCGCTCTCTCTCTGCAGAGGACGACTCAAGCTCTTCTCGCAGCTGCAGCAACTGATAAGAGAAAATATGATCCTATAAGAGCAGCGGTCGGGAACCTATGACACCTGGCTCTGACAAAAATCATGCGGCTCGCCAGATCTCTCACCCTTTACCAAAAAATTAACCACTACAAAAAAAAAAAAAAAAAAAAAAAAACACATCACTAGAGATCAGCAATTCCTTTGATGTGGAGTAAAAGCCCTGCACAATTTTTGACAGCTTGTTGCATATTTTAATTTCCATGGTCCTAATAAAGTACTATTATTAAAACATTACTGGAAAAAAAAAAACTGTCTAATATTATATAAAATGCATATAGCAATAATGAACCTTCAAGTGGATTGTCACTCAAATGACAAAATCCACTTGAAGGTTCATTAAGGCCATTATTATGTGACATGTTTAAATGTAGATGTAAAGGACAGTTCAAATGAAAAATGGAAATTGTGTAATTATTTACTCAACCTCGTTTCGTTCCAAACTTGCAGAACATTTTTGAAAAATGTTGAGAACAGTTTCCATTGACTTTCAAAAAATAAAATGGAGGTCAAAGGGATTTGGTTACAAACATTCTTCAAAAATCTCTTCTTTTGTGTTCCGCAAAATAAAAAGGTCATACAAAAGGGTGAATAAATAACGACAGAATTTTAATTTTTGGGTGAAAAGTCCCTTTAAGTCAAAACTGCCCCTAATTGAAGGAGGACTGAAATCACTCACAGCGTCTTCCTTCTCCTCCAGGTCTCTCCTCAGCTGGTTCTTCTCCTCTCTGTTGGCCTTCAGGATCTCCAGGAGCTGCTCTCTCTCCTCAGTGACAGAGATCAGGCTGCTCTGCACCTCCTCCAGAAGCGTGTTCTCCAGATCGCTCTGGCTCTTCTCAGACAGCAGGCGGTCTCTCTCGGCACAGGCCGTCTGGAGCTGCTCTCGCACCTGGACCAGCTGGGAATCATGGAGGATTGGAGGGATGTAACGATATCACAATATCATAATAGCGCGATATGAAGCCCACGTTACGATATTAATCACGATATTTGAAAGAAAAAAAGAAAAGACATGAATTGGAAAAAGTGAAAACTGTTGTACATTAAAGTTATTCTAATACACTTTGAGAGTTCAAAAAAAAAAAAAAAAAAAAAAAAAACACGAATATAAAATGTTTCATAGGTATATTATTTTTGCTTTACACTACAGTAGGGAAATTCCAGTACTTCCCTAATTTCTACCTTTGAAAGATTTTGAATTTGGACTGCATTTAAAGCGCTCGCTGTCAGTAATCATGCTGTACTTTAAGCTTTTATTTTGAAGGAAACCTCCAGCTTCAGTGAAAACAGGCACAAAAACACATCACGCTACAAATCTAGTGAAACGCTGTAATCATCTGCCGCTGAAATAAAGCAGAACTGCTGGCTGTTGAGTTTCCAAACACACGCTAAACTCACAGAATGTGTAATAAAGGAGTTGACTGCATTCACATTAGGTGCGTTTACATGGAAAATTGTATATTCCAATCCAATCCGAATGAAATGCTCCATATAAACACCTCAATCGAAATAAAAATGTCCAAACCGAATGAAATTGTAATCTGTTTGAGAGGAGTGGGATAAACCTTTCTATAAACCGAACAAATTAAAATCCTGCCATGTAAACGCATCTACGTCATTGCATCAAGTGGTCGGGTCGTCAGAACGTGAACGTGATGTCAGCAACGGTGCCTTCTGTGATTTGGGGACACTACAGTAGAGACTGAGTAATAGTGGAGGTAGAAGTTAAAATTTCAATTATAAAGTTATAAAGACATTAGAATAGAGAACACTTGCTGTGTTATGAGAAATAACAGAAATAATAAATGACCCTTATGACTGGTTTTGTTCTCCAGGGTCACATATTTAACAGCAGATGTGCTGATTGAAACTGCAAATTCATTCTCATAAAAACACCTGCGCTGCATTTAGATTTTGAAACGTGCAGCGCTCATGTTTATTCAACGAAGTCAAAGCCTTTTGGAAAATCTATTTGTGGTGGTCAGTTATGAGCCACCACAAATAAATCAGCGTATGGGAAACACCGGGTTATACTTCCACAAGTGTAATAGCAGGATATTTTAAAATGATTATTTGCAGTGCTGGACTTCCACTGTAAGTATAATGTGACTGTAAATCAGCATGCAGATGCACAGAAGCTATTTTCTGTGGTAGAATGTGATACAGGCTGAGCGTAGCCCAGAATACTCTTAAATCAATTAGTTTTCCCCGGCTGTGGTTTTTACCGTCTGGTCTCTCTCCTGCTGCTCTGTCCTCAGCTGCTCCACCTCGTCTCTGAGGCTCTGCAGGGTCTGATGGAGCTGGTCTCGCTCCTCCGTCAGAGAGCTGATGCTGGCCTTCATCTGCTCCATCATCTCGGTGTCACCGAGTGTGTTCACGGAGCGCTCAGACAGCAGACGCTCTCGCTCACAGCACACACTCTCCAACTCCTCTCTCAGCTGCTTCATCTGTGGAGGTCAAGCAGCTTGTTATTCCTCTCAAGTCACCATTTTCTGCCAAAGACTCATTAAATGAATGAAGCAACAATGATTATCCAACTACTTGTTCACAGAATTATGCAGTGACATGACCGTGATCTACCTGACGCTCCTGCTGCTGTGATGTGTGTTCAGTGTCCTGGAGTTTAGACTGCAGGAGCGTTCGCTGAGAGTCCAGCTCTTGTACAGCGTTCTGGAGGTTTTTCACCTTCTCAAGAGCTCCTCTCAACTCCTCTTGATTTTCAATCATCTGCATTTGGAAAAGACACTGCATTTTAAATAAGACACTTAGGGCTATTCTGAAGTCACAAATGCAAAAATAAATAAAATAGAAAAAAATAAATTACACCACCCTGAGATTTCATGATTAAAACATGCCAATCATGTCCAGTGTACATAGTTCAACTTATAAATAAGAAAAACAGTGCTTAATCACACTGCAGTTCAAAAGTTTGAGATCAGTAAGAATTTTTTTTTTTAAAGAAATTAACACTTATTCATCAAGGTCTCATTGCATTGATAAAAAGTGATGGTAAAGACATTTATAATGTTACAGAAGGTTTCCGTTTCAAATAAATGCTGTTCTTTTGAACTTTCTATTCATCTGTGAATCCTGAAAAATAAAATGAGTCACGGTTTCCACAAAAATATTGTGCAGCACAACTGTTTTCAACATTGATAATAATCAGAAATGTTTCTCGAGCAGTAAATCAGTATATTAGAATGATTTCTGAAGATCATGTGACACTGAAGACTGCAGTAATGATGCTGAAAATACAGCTGCACATCACAGAAATAAATTACAGTTTAACACATATTCACACAGAAAACACTTATTTTAGATTGTAATATTTCACATTTTTGATCAAATAAATGCAGCCTTGGTGAGCAGAATAGACTACTTTCAAACAAAATACCTTACTGATCCCACACTTGAAATTGAATGAAATTATAAAAGAACACCAAAATGCTCATGTGATTTTTCATTCCTTTCAAGACATTTTCATCTCACCATTTCGACATTCTCCTGTAGATCAGATTTGAACTGGTTCTTCTCCTGATTCACAGCGTCCAGCTCCTCTTTAAGCTGCTGCATCTGTCAGAGAATGCACTTTATATAAACCATGATCATCAATAATCACACGTGCTCCAAAATCAAGAGCGTGAAGGTCTCTGATTACCTGCTGGAGGAGTTCATCATGCTGTGTGTGTGTCTGTGGGCCGCCGCGTTCCTGCTGAGCCTGCATAAGCTGAGAAAACACTTCCTATAAAGACACTCAGCTCACTTTATCATTTATACACCGATATAAAACTACAGCATTTACCATCCCATTAGTGTCTTCAAGGTCCCTCTTGAGCTGGTCTCTCTGGTCTCGGAGGCCCTGCAGAATCTCCTGGAGCTGCTCTCGCTCTTCAGTTATTGAGCTGACGGTGCGGCGCAGGTTCTCCATCTCATCCGGGTCGCTCTGAACGTCCTCCATCTTCTCAGACAGAAGCACATCTCTCTCGGCGCAGACGGACTCCAGCTCTGCGCTCAGCTGCACCGACTGACAGTAAAAACAGTGTTAAATCACTGGTGTTAAAGCTGGTGTTAGTGTGTAGTGTGAGGTGTGAAGGCACCTTCTGTGTGGCCTCCTCTGATGATGTGAGCAGTGTGCTGTTCTCCTGCGAGACGCGCTGCAGATCCGTCTGGAGGTTCTGGAGACGTTCTGATGTCTCTGTAAGCTGTTGGCTCAGTTCTGCTTCCTTCAGCTGAGCGTCAACCAGATCGCTCTCCATCTTCAGCAGCTGATCCTGAGCTTTAGTCGCCTCGTCTTTCAGTCTCTGATGATCTTCTTTCAAACTGGACTGAGCAGATATCAAAGCGTCTCTCTCCTCTCGAACAGAACACATCTCTTCTGACAGACCGCACACCTGAGAAACAGCAAATATGTTCAGAGGGCTTATCACATGCATCACATGCAGCTAGTTTTAAATCTCCAGCTGATGTCCCACCTGTTGAGATGTCTCTTGAAGGTTCAAGGTCAGCTGGTTTCTCTGCTCTAATAAAGTCTCAAGCTCTTCCTTTAGTGTCTGGATCTGCAGAATATAGTACACCGTCAGAGAGAGAGAGTGAGAGTGAGTGAGTGAGTGAGTGATTGAACTGCACAAACACTCACATTCATGTAGAAAAGAAGAATAAAGTCAGTTACAGACCTGCTGAAGCTGAGAGTGGTTCTCCTCACTGGAATCTTCTTGTTCTTGGTTCAAACGCTGCTGCTTTTCTTGTAACTGTAAACAAAACAGATTCACTCATTTCACCTGCATTACAGAATTCAATGGATTTACTTGAACAATACACCAAATGGTCATTTCTGAATGGCTTCTGGAGGTTGTTGGAATGAAGTTCTCATACATGTGTTGCAGTTTAGAATGATGATGATGCTTCTCTCACCGTCTCATTTTTCTCTTCCAGATGTGTTTTGATCTGAATATTGTCCCTCTCCAGCTGCTGTAGTCTCTCCTGAAGCTGATCTCTCTCTTCTGTTAAAGATGTGACATCTGCTTTCATCTTCTCCATCACGTCATGACGGTCCGATCTCTCAGACAGCAGACGCTCCTTCTCACCAACAGCAGCACTGAGCTCTTCTGTTAACTGCTTTATCTGCAAATAAACAACACTTTAATACTGAGCATTTACATAACAGAGCAGGTGTGTGTGGATACATCTACTACTATTTAGAAAAATCACATTTATATGGTAGAACTAGGGATGCACCGAATGTTCGGCAACCAAAATTATTCAGCTGAAAACAGCACAAAAATACACTAGTTACTGTATGATGATTAAAATCGCGAAATGGCCTTAAACAATTAGTACATAAACTGCTTGTTAGCCAGGGTTCAAAGTCCAAAGCGTGAGGAAAATCTGCGCTGGAACAGTGTTACTCGTCAGTTGCTCAGTAACATGTGGACCATGGACCACAAAACAAGTCATAAGGGTAAATTTTTCGAAATTGAGATGTAAACATCATCTGAAAGCTGAATAAATAATCCTTCCATCGATGTATGGTTTGTTAGGATCGGACAATATTTGTCTGAGTTACAACTATTTGAAAATCTGGAATCTGAGGGAGCAAAAAAATCTAAATATTGAGAAAATCACATTTAAAGTTGTTCAAATGAAGTTCTTAGCAATGCATATTACTAAACAAAAATTAAGTTGAGATACATTTACGTTAAGAAATTTACAAAATATCTTCATGGAACATGATCTTTACTTAATATCCTAATGATTTTTGGCATAAAAGAAAAATCGTTAATTTTGACCCATACACTGTATTGTTGGCTATTGCTACAAATATACCCCAGCGACTTAAGACTGGTTTTGTTGTCCAGGATCACAAATGGCAAAATACATCCTTCGGTATTCGGCCCAGTTTTTCATTTTGTTCAGCTTCAGCCAAGAATTTTAATTTGGGTGCATCCCTAGGAAGAACTATATGATACATCTCAAACAGCTCAGGCACCTGATCTTGTTTGTCCAGCTGTCCATTTTCACAGCTCTTCTGGTCCTCATGTTGGTCGATCATCTGAACGCTCTGTGACTCCAGGTTGTGTAGTTTTCCCTGAAGCTCCTTCACCTTCTCCTGAGAATCTCGGAGTTCTGCTTGAGTCTCAATCATCTGCAGTGAATAAAACAAAGGGTTAAAAAAAAAGGTCTGCTGTCAACTGAGATCATGGTGGTGCAGGAATAAGTGCTCACCATCTCCACATTTTCCTCCATGTCCCTCTTGAGCTGGTCTCTCTGGTCTCGGAGGCCCTGCAGAATCTCCTGGAGCTGCTCTCGCTCTTCAGTTATTGAGCTGACGGTGCGGCGCAGGTTCTCCATCTCATCCGGGTCGCTCTGAACGTCCTCCATCTTCTCAGACAGAAGCACATCTCTCTCGGCGCGGACGGACTCCAGCTCTGCGCTCAGCTGCACCGACTGACAGTAAAAACAGTGTTAAATCACTGGTGTTAAAGCTGGTGTTAGTGTGTAGTGTGAGGTGTGAAGGCACCTTCTGTGTGGCCTCCTCTGATGATGTGAGCAGTGTGCTGTTCTCCTGCGAGACGCGCTGCAGATCCGTCTGGAGGTTCTGGAGACGTTCTGATGTCTCTGTAAGCTGTTGGCTCAGTTCTGCTTCCTTCAGCTGAGCGTCAACCAGATCGCTCTCCATCTTCAGCAGCTGATCCTGAGCTTTAGTCGCCTCGTCTTTCAGTCTCTGATGATCTTCTTTCAAACTGGACTGAGCAGATATCAAAGCGTCTCTCTCCTCTCGAACAGAACACAGCTCTTCTGACAGACCGCACACCTGAGAAACCATAATGGATGAGATTTAGCCATGCAGACATAAAAACAAAGAACGCTAGCAAAGATGTGATGCAACTCCTCGAACCTGTCTCTGTAATTCATCCACTTTCACAGGAAGAGACTCCATCTCCTCCATCTTACTCTGCAGACATCGCTCCCTCTCGTGACTCTGATCAAGCTCCTTACGCACGTCACACACCGTTTTCTCCAACACAAGATTATCAGTCAGATCTGTGAAGAGGAAACATCAAACGTAACAAATTAATATAATACATAAGATTATAATAACTCAAACACTCCAGGTAACCATCTGCTTAAATCTTAATGTAACAGTTGCCCCAAAAATAAAAATGATGTCATTTACTCTTCCTTGAGTCGTTACAAAGCCATATAAGATATGTTTTCTCATCTTCAGAAAAAGAGAATATTTTAAATGTTAAATTCCCATCATTTTTATCCATCCATTTAAAGTCAGATAAATCAATTTGTTTAAAAGCATATAAAACATTGTACAAGATTTTATGCGCTTTTCAACAAGAAATCCATATTAATTCAAGTCAATAAACCTCACTGGTTCTTGCATGTGATTCACGCATATTTGATGAGCTTTATGCATGTGCGTTGATCAGTTTATATGTGAATAAAAGCCTAAATTAAACCAGTTCATCACAAAACAAGTGTCTTTTCAGAAGACCTGGATTACGCAGCTCGATTCATTACTTTTACAATGTCTTTATGTGCATTTTAAAGTTGTAAAATTAATGAATCTGTCTTTCAATTAATGGACAAAAAATTAGAGATTATAAAAAAAGCGCCTTTGTTCCAAAGATTGATAAAAGTTGGAACGACATTAAGTTTAGCAGAATTTATTTGCGAGGAAACTACCTGGTTATAAACATCAGCATTTCAAATATTTAATGATTCAACCAGAAGCATGAATGTGTTTAGATTTCAAGCTGGCTTGAGATCATGAAGTCCCTTTCTGTACGTTCTCCAACGGTTCTTCACCTACTTTTGGGCACTTTTCCATCCAGCAGAGCGGTCAGTTTGGTGTTCTCGTCGAAGGTGCCCATTAGTTCTTTCTGAAGATCCGCTTGCATCTTCTTGAAGCGAGACTTCTCCTGCTCTAGCTTGCCCTGAAGCATCTTCACCTCAGCTTCCATCTTCTCATGGTCTGTAGTCAGGTTTGCCTGAGCGAAACACAGATAGAGTCACAAATCAAGACACACACACCCTGATCTCTCGACAGCTCTCCTCTACTCACGTCTCTCTCTTTAAGCGAGATGTTCTCGCTCCGCAGGAAGGCCCATTCTTTCTTGGTCTCCAAACTGAGACACTCGGCATCATCAAGAGAGCGCCGCAGACGTGTCACTTCCTGAACAAGATCCTTGTCACTCTGCAGAATACAACAGAGCATAATGAATCTGAGAAACAATCTGTAGCCAGTTACTTTTTCCTAGAAAGCATGACAATTGAACTAAACATCTGCATATAGATCTGTTTTGAGGATCCACATCTAAAAGTGTGTGTCAGTTCTAGTGTTGACAGTCTTGTGCAAATGTTAAGTTCCCATTGCCAAACATCTCCAGATATCAGCATCAGACACTGAAACCCCACATTACACAACCAGGAACGTACAAAACTCTGTAGCTCAGTGGTCAGGTCTCTCTTCTTCTGGAGCTCTGATGATATCGTCGCCAGCTCAGCCTACAGACAACAACAGTGAGATCGTACATCACATCTACACAAGCTTGGTCTTTAAGAGCAGAACTGAGCACGTCTACATGACAAACGTAACGTGAACGGACCTTCAGCTTTTGGATCATGTCTTCTGATTGTTTTAACTCCTGCTGCAGTTTGGAGTTTTCAGACTCCAGTTCTCTCTGTGTGGAGAGAAATTAAAATAGCTTATGAGCTGTCAGACATAATCCAAGTGATACTTCCATGCATGTGGTAAACTGCACTTTGCACACATGATAAAGCTCTGATCACCTCATACTCTCTCTTGCTCTCCTGCTCCAGTTTCTCAAACTCATCTGCATCTTTCCTCTCGTCGATGTCCTTCTGCAGAGCGTCTTTATCTTTCTGAAGCGAGTCTTTCTCTGCCTTCAGACTCTCCAGATCTTCGTTTACCAGCTGAAGCGTGTGTTTGATCATGTCTCGCTCAGCAATGACAGCATCCTTTACAAAATAATGCCATTCAAAACCCATTATACTACTGTAGCAAAGCATTTTTCAAATGAAAAACAAGCCGAAGAAAAATAAAAGATGTGGTTTACTCACTTTCTCAAATCCGAGAGTCTCACAGAGCTGAATGACCTCTTCCAGATCTTTTCTTAGCTGAACACACAACACAATTTTTAAATCAACAATTAAAAAAAAGTTTTAAAAACCCATCTATATTCTTCTCAGTTATGCTTTCAATGTAAAGTAGACATTGGCACGGTGATGCATGTATGTTGGGATTATGATAAAATAAAAATTTACTGGAAAGAGATTCACAAAACTATTAAAAAAAAAAAAAAAAAAAAAAAAAAAGTGTACCATTATTAGGGCTGAACGATTAATTGCATTTGTGATAATATGGTGATATGAAAACTAGATTTTTCAACAGAGGCTGCGATAACACTCTGGGTTGAAGCGACTCCAAAAAATGTGCATTTTAACCCCTGAAATGCAATTTTTACCGGTGGACCCCCCCTTGAAACACGATTGGTAACATCATTCTTATTTAATTTATTTAAAGTTTGTCTTAAGTTCACAGACAGTGTCTAAAAAGTGCAATCCACATGTTTACATATATGTCCATTACAGTGACTTTGAATTAATTACATAAATACTGAGTGTGGTAAAGCAACAGATGTGTTTTTAAATTTCTGCAATCTACTTTAGATTGTGTGATTTGTTACTGACTTTCATATTAATGTTTACACCAGGCTTATTTGTCAGTGCTTTATGTTATCATAATTATTACATGCTTACAAGGCTGGAAGTTCAACAAATCAGTCAATATACTACTGTGATTGTAGTTGTTAAATAAAAATCTCATATCAATTCATGCATCTCCTAATTTCATCATAACATATAGGCCTGGCCTACAGAAAAGAACATTTATGTTTAATCTATCTAATATTGTGTTGGTCAAACTATAGAACGATTTATTGCTCGTCTTTGTTGAATAACACAGATCATAAAGAGCTTAAAAAATATAAAAATAAATTGCAATTAGATTATTTTCCAAAATCCCAACTATTATTATGGTCAACTGCTCAGGTACCTTCAATCAATATGTGGTTGAGTCAAGTGACCACCGGAAAAACTAACATGATTTACATCAAAGATCTGAGGTGTTCTGGTGCACTTGGGCTTCTCTATGGAACTTTCTTGAGGATACTAAGTGACTATGTCTTTTTAATTTTGGTTTATAATTTTCTTTATTTCTGTCTTTGTTCATAAGCATATAAATGCACTTGAACGGCTAATGATTCTAAGTAAAGAATTAGCTGTACATGCTATTATGAGATACCTGTACCACTGCTGTTTTATTGAAAAAAAAACAACAACAACAACAGCAACATGCCCTTGTTTTAAAAACCTAGCACTGGTCTTCAAAATATAACCCAGGAGTTGATTGTACAGCAGCTGTGGTACCTGTTCACACATGTGCTGTGAGCGCAGGAGAGCTTCTGAAGGCTTCTCCAGCTCTGCCACCTTCAGCTCCAGCGAGGAGCTGTTCTCCTCAGCCTTCTGTCTCTCCTGAACCTCCGTCTCTAGTCGACTCCGCAGCGCCTCTATCTCTTTCTCCAGCTCAGACACGGTCTTCTCCTCTTCTGATGCCGCAGCTTGGGCTTCCAGCTTCTCCTGCAGCTCAGAGATCTTCAGCTGGAGTTCAGCGCTCATCTCCTCTGCTCTCTGTTTGCTCTGAGTCTCTGCCTCCAGCTGACGCTCCAGAGACGCCACCTTCAACATCAGATCGCTCGCTTGGGGCGAATCTAGGAAATGACTCCTGAACAAAGAGAGGGGAGAGAGAAAAAAAAAAGAAAAAAAAAAAAAGAAATATGAATTTGTGAGCACTGCTGTGAAATGAAGATGACGATTCCACGGTCTATTTAGAGTGTAAAAGCTAGGTATGTCCCAATCATGTTTTTTTGTGCCCCTGATCCGTTCAGAGTCACTGAATAAAGTACCTGCCGATAAAAAGACGCGACCCATAGCAACGTGTTCTGACAACGATGTCTCAGATAATCTGATGGCAAATAAAAATAAATGATAAATGAATTTACAAAACTTGTATATGTAACTTTACAAAAGTGTGCATCAAATAACACTGAACACAAGCTCAAATGTGTGACGCACTACAATAAACCTCACTAACTAGGTTTCCATCCAAAGATGCGAATTTGACTTATGCGCAGAACTGCGAGTGACAGAGCTGCGAATAAAGTACTGTTTCCATCCAGTGAGTCAGTGAGAACAAATTCATCACTTCCTGATAAACTGCCACTAAATATCAGTAAGAAAAGTAAGAGAAGCCACTGAATATCATAATGTTCATATACGATAAAGATGAAACAATAAATGCGGTTAATGCTTTCAGAGGTGCATGCCAGCTGTTAGAGAACGCAGTCGTGCAAGACAATTATACAGACAGACTTTGCTCAGGGATTTCAGAACGACCAAAACAACATTTCAGATGCTGTGAACGAGATTAAGTCAAGTTTTCTAGTAGAAATATCTACAAATTTTGGAATTAAGCAGCATTTACTTGACAAGTAAAATGACTTAAGATATTATGTCTTGTTTTTCCAAATTTTGTTAGTTTTTGCTTCAAACAAGTAAAAATATCTGCCAATGGGGTAAGAAAAATAATCTTGTTTAGCCTTTGAATTAAGATTATTTTTCTTACCCCATTGGCAGATATTTTTTGCTTTTGCAAACAAAATTTGAATAATATTTAATAATAAAGACAAAATATCTTAAATTGTTTTACTTGTCAAGTAAATGCATCCTGATTCAAGACTTTTTAGATATTTATACTAGAAAACAAGACATAAATACTAAAAAATAAAATATTTTTTGCAGGGTGTACAACACCGGATCGGGATAAAGACCGGGTTTAGAGAGCCGATACGATCTGTAAAAAAACAAACAAAAAAACCGCTTGATCAGCCCCGATCCTTGAGATCAGCTTGGGACGTCCCCAGTAATAGCGGTTCTAAGACAGTAATGAGTGTCCTCACCCTTCAGAGGAGCTGCGGACAGCGATGCTGCTCATCTCCATGTCGGGTTCCTCCATAGCAGTGAAGTCAAACCGACTGTCAAACTCATACATGTCTGGACACAAAACATCACCACTGAGCAACTGAACCTTCATCTGGTGTAACACTGACCACAGCTAATGCAGTATACGTTTCTCCAATGATAAGACAGTCATACCTTCTCCCTCATCAGGCAGAGAACAATCAGCTCTTCTCTTTTTGATGTACGGCTCAGCGAAGCTCATGTCCGTCGAAGCCAGATCTTCATTCATGAGATGAGCAGGTCTCAGCAGTTTCCCAGCCCACGTCACTCTCCTCTTGGGAACCTTTACATTTAAACGCAACAATCAGACGCATGGTCTTCACCAGCACTGAGGTTTACTGTTGTTAAATCTAGTGAAATCTGTTACCTTAGGGACTATGGCGACGTTTGAGGCAGTAACAAGTAGCTTGGTTAAGTTCTTGATCCTGTCCTCCTGCTCTCTCTGGAGCTGGTCTTTCTCCTGCAGAATCTGACACAGAGACTCTCGCTCGGTCGCAGTAGTTTGTGTGACAGAGGAAACCTGTGAAACCAGATGGAAAACAATCAGAAGATGATGTCATGTTATTACTGGACGACTGTCAAACAAAAGAACTAGGGCTGTCACTAACGATTATTTTGGTAATTGGTTGATTGTGACGATTAATCAAGTAATTGAATTATAATTTTTTCCATAATAAAAATAGACCTTAGCGAACAATAGCCTTTAAAATTATTTAAAATACATGTGTGAGCCTGGACCACAAAACCAGTCATAAGGGTCAATTTGCCAAAACTGACATCTTCTGAAAGATGAATAAATGTTTTACATTGATGTATGGTTGTACATTTGTCTGAGATACAACTATTTGAAAATCTGGAATCCGAGAGTGCCAAAAGATAAATAAATAAATAAATGAGAAAATCGCCTTTAAACTTGCCCAAATGAAGTTCTTAGCAATGCATATTACTAATCAGAAATGAAGTTCTGATATATTTACGGTAGGAAACTTACAAAATATCTTCATGATCTTTACTTAATATCCTAATGATTTTTGGCGTAAAAGAAAAATGTATAATTGTGACTCATGCAATGTATTGCTGGCTACTTCTACAAATACACCTGTGCTGCTTATGACTGCTGCTGTGCTGCAGGGTCACATATAATAGCAATAAGGCAATATTAACGCATGTAAATGATAACAGTTTGTGCGGAGCAGCGTTTACTGTGAACGGAGCCACTGTATTCACAATAGCATTATGCTTTAAAACCCATTTAAATATAATATCATGCAACCTTGGAAAACTGTCTAATAATGCGCTTCATGGATTCTCGTCCGCAGAATGCGCCACTTCCGGTATTTTGTCGGTTGCTCAACACAAGCAAAATGCAATAGAGGAGTTTTTAAAATGGAGAACTCGAATTGAATATAGGAATCGTGACAGCCCTGAAGTGAACCACATCCTCACCTCCTGCAGACGTCGTTTGAGATCGACGATCTCATTGCGGTATCTTCTCAAGAGAGCGCCTTCATCAGAGACCTCCGTGACGTGAGGGTCGTTCTTCATGCGCTTTGCAGCACTAGCAAACTTTAACCACAGTAACAACACAAATTCAACATCTACCCATATCGATCCAGATCAGTACAGAAGGGTCTTCTCTCGTACCTGTAAAGTGCTGACGGTCTCGTCGACGGTGGCTGGGGTGATGGTGCAAATAATGACCGTTTTGGCATTGCCACCCAAAGAGTTCTGAAGGATTCGGGTGAGTTTACTGTCTCTGTAGTTCAAGAAGCCCCTTTTGGATGCAACAGAAACAACACGTTTGCTACAGTTAAAGCAAAAACTGATTCAGTAATGGTAAAACTTCCTACTGTGAGTCATGAAATAACTCACTTTTGACTCTCATCAGATAATTTCTTAATGACTTGACCAAGTGTGAACAAACTGCGGTTTATGTTGCACCCTTCTTTAAAGCGGGCTCCTGAAATAGAGGAACAAGAGAGGTTTAAACAAACCAAAATATAAAAGTACAGTGTCATTTTAGACTGTAAACAGTTCAATACATCTATCTGCTATGAAAGAATTCTAGATTTTATGCTTAGAAAATAAACATTTTATACATTATAATTATTACAAATAATAGCAGATGATTTAATATCGAAACAAAATGCACCTGTTTGGCAATATTTTCTATTTTGAAAAGCTATTGACTTTTGCCGTTTATCTAAGGGGATTTTGGAAGTTTTTTTTTTTAAACATTCATTTCTTATTTTGCATACCTAGGCTATTTAAACTTTGTGCAAGTTATTTGTTATTATATATTAGGCATAGCCTATAAAATGGTGTATTTTGATTGGTTTTGTTAATAAAAGTTCTATGATTTATATATAGGCCAAGTTGAGTTTGAAGTTGTATTTTGTTGTTGCTTGAATTGCCGCTAGTTCAAAAGTTAAAGTAAAATGTGCACAGCGCTTTTAATCTAACAGCAAAGGAAAGCGAGGAAAAGAGGGAAAATTCAAACAAACTAAGAACAAACAATTGCTTTACACCAAATTGCAGCTAATTTGAAAGTGAAAGAAAGCAAGAAAAAGAGGGATTTTTTGCAGTGCACTCAGACTGAGGAAATCATTTTAATATAAATGAATGAATTAAATAATAAAACAACATTACCCTCAGCTCCCGTTTGACTCGCCCGCTCAGCGCCAGCGAGATCCACCAGGTTCTACAGGAACAGGAAACCAACAACTGACTAAACATAACTATTGCTGCCTATCTAAACTAATTGACAACGGTGAATGAAATCAGACAGTTCCAGGTTTGTTTTGAGCTCACCAGATGAGACACTATGATGGCTCCATCAGCGTTTTCACCGGACGCCGGGTCACTTCTCTCACGGCTCTCCAAGATCTGACAAAATAAACGAGACGCTTCAGAGACGAACCTTAAATCAGACTCCAAACACTTCATTACGCTTCTTACCATGCGAAAGATGGTGTGAGAGCGGCTGCTACGCTGGTTCATTTTAGTTTTTCCATAATGTCGGTTTTCTATATGAATAAAGTGATGAGAAAACAAGTATTACAGTACACCAAAATACAGAATTAACGATGAGGGAGTGACAGTCTGCGCAGCTTTACTTTCTCCTTTGGTGATCCAGGACAGGGCTTGTTCTGGAGACGTCACCAGCTCCTCCGTCAGATCGGCCACGTACACGTTTTTCTGTGGACACAGTCGGCCGGTTAAGAGCTGAAACTCATTCGCAGTGAGTACAATAAAACAGACAACTTACGTAGTTTCCTTCACGAATTTCCAAAGGTTTCCTTTTCCAGCTCTCACAGAGCAAATCTGTGACCGTTTCGTTGTAGATTTCCATGTAGCTCACGCGCAGGAGAAACTCTTTCTTTGGACACTAGATAGACGCAAATAAATAAAACTATGGTTTATTTCACTGATATAGAATGAAGAAGAGGAATAGCTCACTCAATTTAATTTTGCAGTACATTTTCATTTTAGGTGAACGATTCCTTTAATCATCTGTGAGGAGAAAAGACTGAAATATAAGCTGTTATTCACTGTAAAATGGATCATCTGGAGGAAGATCTCAGATCTGAACTGTTGTATCATAGAAATGAAGATGTTTTGTCTCAAGTTGACGCCAGGAAGATTCACAAACGCTTACATTTTTAATGGTTTTGAAGACGTCAGCCATGGCGAGAGGAATCACTCCAGGGTTACGCTCGCTTCCCATCATGGTGAAGGTCTTTCCGGAAGACGTCTGTCCGTAGGCAAATATCGTGCCTGAAAATAGGAGATTATGAATTAGGAATCAATAGTGACCGAGCAAATTAAACACAAATTCAAAACATACACTACCAGTCAAAAGTTTTTGAACAGTAAGAAGTCTCTTCTGATCACCAAGCCTGCATTTATTTGATCCAAAATACAGCAAAAGCAGTAATATTGTGAAATATTTTACTATTTAAAATGACTGCTTTCTATTTGAATATCTGTTCAAATGTAATTTATTCCTGTGATTTCAAAGCTAAATTGTCAGCATCACTACTCCAGAAATCATTGTAATATGCTGATTTGCTGTTCAAGAAACATTTATTATTATTATTATGATGATGATCAATATTTAAAACAGTTGAGAATTTTTTTTTTTTTTTTTCAGGATTCTTTGATGAATAGAAAGATCTAAAAGATCAGCATTTATCTGAAATAAAAAGCTTTTGGAACATTATACACTACACCATTCAAAAGCTTGGAGTCGGTATATTTTTTATTTTTGGGAAAGAAATTATAAAAAAAAATTAATAAAAAATATTTAGCAGGGATGCTTTAAACTGATGATAAAGACTGATGAAAATTTCCATTTCAGATAAATGCTGTTCTTCTGAACTTTCTATTCATCAAAGAAATCACTCAGCTGTTTAACAACATCATAAATGTTTTTTGAGCAACTAATCAGCATATTAGAATGATTTCTGAAGGATCATGTGACTGGAGTAATGAATGATGCAAAAAAATTCAGCTTTGAAATCACAGGAATAAATTGCATTTTAAAACGCATTCAAATAGAAAGCAGTTATTAAATAGTAAAAATTTTTCACAATATTACTGCTTTTCTTGTACTTTGGATCAAATAAATGCAGGCTTGGTGAACAGAAGAGACTTCTTTAAAAATCTTTTGACTGCTAGGTATAGCGTTCATATATACACACACACTACAGATAACACATGCTTCATTTTCTGTAATTTTGTGCATGTATTATAACATGCTCGGCTGTTGCTGACTTGTTTGCCTGATATTACGCCAGCATACCTTTCAAACCCCTGTCAGAATGAGTTGTAATGACTATTATTTCTGGACTCACCGTTGTAGCCTTCAACTGCAGACACGACCAGCGGCTTTGCGATGTCCTGATAGAGCTGAGCGGTGGTCTCTTCAGCGCTGAACACGCGGTCTGAAACACATTACGGTCAGAACATAAAGCACTGCTCTAGTGGTCAGTGAAGATCGGCTGAAGCTGGACTCACCGAAGCTGTAGCTCTTGGTTTGAGCTCCGTCATCATCCAGCTGATGGATGGCCTGCTCGTCGGCTCTCCAGTAGAGCTGCACTAGCTCTGAACTCTCAGACTCCTCTCTGAAACCATCATATCATCACTCCATTACTGTTGGGTCTGAGAATCAGCCTTAAAGGGATAGTTCACCCCAAAAATGAAAATTCTGTCATGAATTACTCACCCTCATGTCGTTCCAAACCTGTAACACCTTTGTTCATCTTCAGAACACAAATTAAGATATTGGAGACGAAATCAAGAGCTTCTTGATGCTTCATAGACAGCAAGGATCCTAACACCATCAAGTCTCAGAAACGGACATCGTTAAAATAATCCATGTGACATCAGTGGTTCAACCGTAATTTTACAAAGCTACGAGAATACTTTGTGCACAAAGAAAACAAAAATAACGACTTTATTCAACAATTCGCCTCCTCTGTCACACTATAACGGATACATTATTTACGCTTTGATATGAACGTAAACAACATATCCTTGTACATACATTGCATACACTGTTTACATATGTGAAACTCTCCAAAACAGTGCTATAGGGTGACGCAGAGGAAACGAATTGATGAATAAAGTCGTTATTTTTGTTTTCTTTGCACACAAAGTTCGTAAAATTATGGTTGAACCACTGACATCACTTGGATTATTTTAATGATCTCCTTGCTACGTTTCTGAGCCTCGATCGTGTTAAGATCCTTGCTGTCTATGAAGCGTCAGAGAGCTCTCGGAATTCATCACAAATATCTTAATTTGTGTTCCGAAGATGAACGAAGGCGTTACGGGTTTGGAACGACATGAGAGTGAGTAATTACTAATTAATGACAAAAATGTTCATTTTTGGGTGAGCGACCCCTTTAAATAAAACATTAACCCTCATAACGCATTCAGGTTCGATTTGGCTCGGAAGATAAAATATTTCTAAAAACTGCATAGTTTTTTTACGAAACTTTGCAAATGCTTTAAGATCCTCAAAATACACATTTATTTTTTTACAATTATGTTTAAGAGATAAAACCATTTAAAATGTTCATGTCATTTTGACCTGGGTATGCATGGAGCAGCTTTAGGTGTCAAAAATAATTTTGCTAAAATGACCTATAGAGTTAAATTAGTGTCACTTTAGGGCTGAATTTTGTTGATAAACAGGAATGTTTTGAGGTATGAAAAATGTAACATTATCACCTTTTCCATCTGAAAGTGAAGGTTTATGCAAGTAAAATAAATTCATTTTGTTTTGAAAACTTTTCAGAGTAGGATTCATACATTTCTGTTTGTGAGCAATCATTAATTATAAATTCGGAAGAATTGAACTAAATTCCATTCATTCTATTGAGGTCAAAACTGGTATACATACACACACACACACACACACACACACACACATATAGGTATATATTTGGTGTGCTTCATGTGTAAGTGTAAATTTAAAAGAATTCCTCGTTTTTTTAATTTATCAAAAAGGGCATAACATGATTTAAAAAATTTAAAAAAACCTGGTAACATTCAAAACTGATTTTTACCCCACATTTACTCAGTGAGAAGTTGCTTATAAAATATGGTTGCATTTATATTCCACAGATTTTGAATGCAACATAAAGCCAAGGTTAAAGAAATAAATGAGCTCTATGGTGACTGACAGACTATGAGAATTTGTAAAACCTGGTAAACCAACGAAATATAAAGGATATTATTAATGACTAATATAATATTGTAACATTACTGTTTCTAAAATAGATTTACATCACAAAAACAGTCTTTTGTATTGATTTAAGATGATGTCAATGGATAATAACTCTTCACTCGTCTTTTCAAAGAATCATTTAGATTAAATTTACCTCACGAACTGAGCAAGTTTTGTTTTAAGGACAGGTTTACTTCAGAAACATTACAAAACCATCTTTTTGTGTCAGTTTTAGATGGTGTCATTAGCTAACAGCGGTTAGCTCCTCCGTTAAGAATCACTCGGCATATAACTCTGTTAACTTAGTTAGATTAAATGTACCTCCACGCTGTAAATATGCTGATTTTCTTACCTTTTAATGAGAGGTCTGACCCTAACGCAAACTTTAACGGCGGATTCCTCCGTCATCGTTACTCCATTAACGTTAACCGAATGACTGGCTGTGACGGAGCGCTCCGTGAGATTTAAAATTTCAAACGACTTTTCATTGGACTGCGCTCTGTGCGCACGCGCAGATCAACGGTCGCCCTCATTGGTCCCTGTTCAAAATAACTTTTTAAACGAGCACTCATTTGAATACGCATGTACGTCGATGACGCCTCATGAATATTACGTTTGCGGTTTCTTTGCGTTCACGGTTTCGTAATTCTACATAATTAATTAATTATGATTGACTTTTTCCATTTTTGTTGTCTCTTGCTTTTTACGTTATAATTTTAAACAATTGATTAATTAATTACGTTTGATTATTTTTTTTCTTCATCTTTCCTTTTCCGTTTTTGCTGTTTCTTAAATAGTTTTGGGTTTCAGAATGGTTTTATTTCTTAAATATATAATACATTTAAATATAGTATTTTGGCTATTGTTTCATATTTAAAACACGTGTAATCTTGTCAATAAATAGCAGGTCCCCACTGAGACAACATGCCCCAGTTAAATTAACATTATATTTATAAGTGTGAAAATAGTGTTTTTTATTTAAGACTCTAAGGTTTGTGTCCATACATAAACTGACTTTCAGTAACAAAAAAACCCAAAAATAACAACCTAGAGAAATATGCACTGGAGTAAAATGTGTGACAACTAGCCCCGGGCTGCCTTATAATGGACTAAACTCCAACATGACAAAAATTCTAGCTTTAAATCAGCAGGGCAACTTTTTTCTTTATTTTTCTCAAAACACACAGACACCCAGAGTTGAGGTGTATTTATGGCAAAACATTTATTTGAAATCATAATTATGACAACTACCACATTATTCAAAAGGATGATTTGTACCTCAATAACCAATGCAACCTAAAGACATTTACAGCTTTTTACATGAATAAAAACGGGGATTCAGAAAAGTAGAGCTACTGGTATCTTTGCTAGGGCACTTAGAAAGCGATTCATGCACAGAAGCGTCTTTGTGTTTATGGCAACGATGGCAGGACTAGTCACCAGCACCTGACTACTCTCTAACCTGTTAACATTCACTCACACCCTGAACCACCTCAGACAGACTCATTAAACACAACCAATCAAGGCATTCATTAAAGCAATTCACATAATTCACTAACACCAGTCAAAGACAAATGCATTGAGTTCAGGATGAAAAGAGCTCAAAATCAGTTCAATAAAAACCAGGAATGCATGAATTATTCATTCATTTTGACGATATTTTCGAGTGATAAAACATTATTTGTGAATAACTTTGTCAATATTTCTCAAAAACGGATGTTCATAAGCTCTAATAATACAGCATATCAAGAGATTTATAAGCAGTTTTTTGTAGGCTGGTCATTTTCGACCAGAAACACCATAAGTGTAACAAAAATTATAAAAATGATCACATTTCTTGGGAAGCTGTTATGGCATGTGTGAGTAAACTCAGAAAGTTTTAACACAATGCGATAAGATTTTTTGGGAAAATAACCAGAACACAAAACCCAAACACAACATGAGAACACTGCAAAAAAAGACGTATCTTACTTAGTATTTTTGCCTTGTTTCTAGTTAAAATATCTGAAAATTCTTGAATTAAGATGCATTGATTAGATACGCAAAATGATGCAAGATATTTAGTCTCGCTAGAAAAAGAGAATTTTGCTTAAAACAAGTAAAGTGATCTGAAGAGGGGTAAAGGAATTACTCTTAAAGCAATATTATTTTTTATTTTTATAATTTTGCATTACTAGTAAATGCATCTTAATTTAAGAATTTTCAGATATTTTGACTAGAAACAAGACAAAAATACTAAGAAAGATAAGCCTTTTTTCTGCAGTGAATTAACGTTACTTACAGTTATTACTGACTGAGCTTTTGATGTCAAAAGAAAGACTGCAAAGCATTTCGCTCGTCATTCTTTCCTCATACTTAGATATTCTGTCTCTTTCGGTTCTGTTTAAAAGCCTAAATGCTAAACGTGCTTGAACAGAACGAAGCATTTACACTCACCGAGTGCTTGAACTCAGCTTACTGCTCAATAACTCAATAATAATAAGATCCATAATCACTAATATAAATACTCAGAGCAGTGCACCCTTCGCCCTGAGCTCTTAGATTACATGTGACCCGGCAGCACAGAAGCAGTCATAAGCAGCACAGCTATATTTGTATACATTGTACGGGTTAAAATTATCCATTTTTCTTTTATGCCAAAAATCATTAGGATATTAAGTAAAGATCATGTTCCATGAAGATATTTTGTTAGTTTCCTACCGTAAATATATCAAAACTTCATTTTTGATTAGTAATATGCTAATATACTAAGAATTTCATTTGAACAACTTTAAAGGTGATTTTCTCAATATTTAGATTTTTTTTGCACCCTCAGATTCCAGATTTTCAAATATTGTCCGATCCTAACAAACCGTGCATCAATGGAAAGCTCATTTATTCAGCTTTCAGATGATGTATTAATCTCAATGTCAAAAAACTGACCCTTATGACTGGTTTTGTGCTCCGGGTCACATATGTGAAGCTGTTGAAAGCAGCTGAAGCTGGAAGCTCATCTATGTGGTGATCTGAGAGTTCAGTGCTGTATTATGAGACGCTGCAGGTGGAGGATTTGGGCGGCTGCTCCAGGATGGACTCTCGGCGCAGGTCGTTGGGCACCGTGCCGTTCGGACCCCACACGTTCAGCTCGCCGTAGATCCCCGTCTCGATCATCTCCTCCTGCCAGGGGATGGAGATGTTTCCCGACGCAAACTCATCGTAGAACGTCTTGTCATCGTCCTCCAGACAGACCCCCTTCACCGTGGAGAAAGCGCCCACGTCGTCCAGATTCTTGGCGTAGACTGTCTTGGAATCCGGTACGAAAGGAGGCGGCAGAATCCCTGAAGGACACCAGTGTAGCGTTAGTGCACTCAGAAGACAAGACCTGATGGATCCGCACTAGTGTTCAGCAAGGGTTTTTCATCTGCTCGTCAAGGCTGCATTTATTTGATCAAAAATACTGTAAAAATTGTGAATATTATTACAATTTAAAACAGCTGTTTTCTATGTGAATATGTGTTAAACTGTAATTTATTTCTGTGATGCGCAGCTGTATTTTCAGCATCATTACTCCAGTCTTCAGTGTCACATGATCTTCAGAAATCATAATAATATACTGATTTACTGCTCAACAAACATTTCTGATTATTATCAATGTTGAAAACAGTTGTGCTGCACAATATTTTTGTGGAAACTGTGATGCATTTTATGTTTCAGGATTCACAGATGAATAGAAAGTTCAAAAGAACAGCATTTATTTGAAATAGAAATCTTTTCTAACATTATAAATGTCTTTACTGGCACTTTTGATCAATTTAATGCATCCTTGATGAATAAAAGCATTAATGAATAAAAAAATTCTTACATTGCCCAAAATTTTGAATGAAAAGTATCAGTTTCCACAAAAATATTGTGCAGCACAACTGTTTTCAACATTGATAATAATCAGAAATGTTTGTTGAGCAGTAAATCAGTATATTAGAATGATTTCTGAAGATCATGTGACGCTGAAGACTGGAGTAATGATGCTGAAAATACAGCTGTGCATCACAGAAATACATTACAGTTTAACACATATTCACATAGAAAACAGCTGTTTTAAATTGTAATAATATTTCACTGTTTTTACTGTATTTTTATCAAATAAATGCAGCCTCTGTGAGCAGAAGAGACTTTATTCAAACCCATATGTGTCCCTGCAGCACAGCAGCAGTCATAAGCAGCACAGCTATATTTGTAGCAACAGACAACAATACATTGTATGGGTCAAAATTATACATTTCTCTTTTATGCCAAAAATCATTAGGATATTAAGTAAAGATCATGTTCCATGAAGATATTTTGTAAATGTCCTACCGTAAATATATCAAAACTTCATTTTTGATTAGTAATATGCATTGTGACAACTTTAAAGGTGATAATCTAAGATTTTCAAATAGTTGTATCTCAACCAAATATTGTCCAACAAACCATACATCAATGGAAAGATTATTTATTCAGCTTTCAGATGATGTATAAATCTCAGTTTCCCCTTATGACTGATTTTGTGCTCCAGGGTCACATTTTTAAAAATCGTCCTGATTTCAAACGTTTGATCAGTAGTGTAAAGTTAATGAAATGCACGATGTAATCAGAGGAAGTGTTGTGTTTGCAGTAAACTCTCATCCTCTTCTCACCTGCGTCGAGTTTCCTCCAGTTGATCTCGCTGAAGAAGGGATGCGCGCGCATCTCGTCACACGAGCCGTTCTTGAAGCCCAGCCTCTTGTCCACCTCTTTGGCCAGCAGACCCTCACAGATGGACTTGGCTTTCTCGCTGAAGGTTTCTGGGTAGGTCACCGGCTCGTTCAGGATCCGCTTCTTCACCTCTTTATTCTCCACCTGAGGAGCACAGCATTTATTACACGAAGAATCACAACAACAGTGTGTTTGTAAGGACAACAGAGTAAAACACAAACAAACACATAAAGCTGAAGAATGTGTGTAACCAAGCAGCTGACGGCAGACATGGACTTCCATAGTATTTCTTTCTTTCTTTATATTTTGCATACTATGGAGGTCAATGGGAACCATCAACTATCCGGTAACAAAATATCTTTCTTTGTGTGTTTGAGAGCTAAAAGAAACTCATACTGCATGGACATCTCCATAAAAAAAAAAAAATGAGGAAAAGGTACCATTTGTACCTTGAAATGTTTGGTTTTGCCTTTACTTTTACCAGCGATCACCCAGTTGAATTTATTGGGTTCAAAACACATGCTTTTAAATTTCCAATATCTCTGTGATTTATTTGATCAGTAAGGTTCTAAAGATGATCTGCACCAAATTTGGTGAAGTTCGGATAAACTTTGTGGGAAAAGCAGCTCAAATGTCAATGACAAGGTTTGGAACAACAGGAGGGTGAGTAAACATTGACAGGATTTACATTTTTGGGTGAACTATCCCTTTAATGCTATTTAACACATCTGACCAGTAGGTGGCGCCGTCACCAAACCATTACAGCAACCTCAGGAAATTATCCCAAAATCATAACATTCACATTTAAGCATTTGACAGACACTTTTATCCAAAGTGACTTTCATTGCATTGAAGCTAAAAAAAAAAAAAATGCATTTGATTACTTCATGCATTAACTGGGAAACAAACGCAGGACTTCAGCACAGCGATGCAATAAACAGAAACAGCATCCACTGATTTACAATGCTTTTCTGTATCAGAGTTCTCTCAGTGCATGTTTAACAGCATGATCTGATCTTCTGTGCAATGCACTGCAAATAAAAATAAAAATAAATAATAATAATAAAAAATTCTTTCTTAGAATTTATATTGTTTTCTAGTATAAATATCTAAAAATTCTTGAATCAGGATGCATTTACTTGACAAGCAAAACAAACTAAGATATTTTGTCTTGTTTTCTGAAAATATTATCCAAATTTTGTTAGTTTTTGCTTAAAACAAGCAAAAATATCTGCTAATGGGGAAAGAAAAATAATCTTCATTCAAAGGCTAAAGAAGATGATTATTTTTACCCCACTGGCAGATATTTTTACTTGTTTTAAGCAAAAACTAATAATTTTTTCAGAAAACAAGACATAGTAATTTTACGTGTCAAGTAAATGCATCTTCGTTCCAGAATTTGTAGATATTTATACAAGAAAACAAGACAAAAATACTAAGGAAGAAAAGCATTTTTTGCAGTGTGATTTAAGCTCTAGGATAAAAAGTATGTTTTTAACAAAATTCCAAAAGTGGGAAAATCTTGTTGGATGGAAAGCTGCAGGAATCAGAAGTAGTGTATTTCTCTGTCATTTGGTTCAAAGGGTTGACGCCTAATATATACAAATCTTGAATTGTGGTCGACACGAGATGGCTGTAGTTTGACAGACGAGATGTTCAGACGCTCACTGTTTAGTGTGCCAAACATTCCTCCATGGGCAGCACCAGAACAGAGAATAAGAAGAAACCTAACAGATGTGAATTAAACGAATGAATTACATGCTATGCATTAAATCCATGAATATTACTCTACTACATCATCTGCACCTGCAGGTTTACTATGGAACTTCATGTGTAGTGTATGTTAGGAGGATCTGTTTGTATCTGCTGAGTGGTTCACATTTACAGAAGTGCCATCAAACGTCTCTTTATAGGGACATCACATGGTGCTCGCAATGCCAAGGTCATGGGTTCGATTCCCAATGAATGCATGAACTGATAACTTGATTGCAATCCACACAGAAGGCGTTCTCCGTTGCATCGCGCTACTGCTCCATTGTTTAGTGCTAGACAGACTCTGCATCTTGTGCATGACACGCCGTTCTAAAAATGCTACACTCGAGTTAAAATGAGTTATTTAGAACAAGGCCTTGCACTTTTTCTCATTCCAAGTAAAAGCGTGTTTTGCGGGAGTCACTTTGGATAAAAGCATCTGCTGAATGTATGAATGTGATTCTATTAAAAGTCCTCTGTTGAAGATCACCTTCTCTCCTCGAGTCCTGAAGGGTCCTTTGGCGGCGATGAACTCGTACAGTGTGACCCCGAGAGTGAAATAATCTACTGAGTAATCATATTCTTCACCCTTGAGCAGCTCCGGGGCCATAAACCCTGAAAACACACACACACACACACACACAGGTCTCGCAGCATCAGCACTCATGAGCCAATATCAACCTGCTTTTGTTTAAAGTTTATATGAAAGTATATGAGCATCGAGATAAGATTCTGGGAGTATGAGTTCTGATCATGATCTTTATTGAACGTGATGGAGGTTTTCACCTGGAGTTCCAGCGTAGCCTTTGGTTTTGAGCTGGTCATCTGCGAGCTCCACAGCCAAGCCGAGGTCAGAGATACGGACGTGACCTGAAAACACCAGCATGACGTGTGTGACCGAAACGACTCTCAACCCGTCAGATGTGTGTGAATGTTGATGAGTGATGCAGTTTAACATGCTCACCTTCATTATCTAGCAGGACGTTTTCTGGTTTCAGGTCTCTGTAGATGATTCTCTTCTGGTGAAGATGCTCCAGGCCTTGAATGATCTGAGCAGCATAATAACACGCTCTGGCTTCAGAAAACCCTGGGTTATTCTCATCCACATTATAAATGTGGTACCTGCAAAAGAATGACACACTCTTTAAAATATTTCCATATATTCATGAAAAATTAAATTAAATTAAAAATAAAATACAGAGCCAGCAATCACAGGCGAAGCCGGGCAATGACATCATCAAAAATGCAATACATCACTGCCATTTCAGGCCTTTGGGTCAAAGGTTACAATGAGACGTAAACTGGACATTAAACCAGTAGGTGGCGCTGTCACAAAACCACTGCCCTGAGCTCTTGGGCTCAAGATCACGTTCTAGATTTCATCCGAACAGCTGAAAGAACAGGCGTAATACAAGCAAACGCCCAGGTGATTTCACTGGGTTCAAAACACATGCTTTTGAATATCCAATATGTATGTGATTTAATGTATCAGAAAGGTTCTAAAGAGTGTCTGCACCAAATTTGGTGAGGATCGGATAAACTTTGTGGGAAGAGCAGCTGAAATGGTTTTGCTCTAAATCAGTCACTACAGGCCAAAAGAAGGCCAGAACAACATCTGGATATAATACAAGCAATAATAATATGGTCAATCTAAATGGCCATGATTCATCATGTGTGCGTGACTGACCTCAGGTCTCCTCCGTTCATGATGGTCATCACCAGACACAGCTCTGTTTTGGTTTGGAAGGCGTAAGCCAGCGAAACGATGAATCTACTGTGAACTCGAGCCAGGATCCGTTTCTCCACCATGGCGCCCTGTGACAAAAGAACATTTTCTTTCATGTTCATGTCAATTTTTCAGTCAAATTGTTGTTAATGTAATTTACAATGAAAGTTTAATTTGAAAAATTATGCATTTTCACCAGTGCTCTGACATTTGGACTCCACTGTATATAAAAGCATATTTTTCAGATAAACATACATAATAGATTTTAAGAACCTCAGTATACTAAGACAGATGTTCTCTATATTTATGTGAACCAGTGCATTTCATGCATTTTTATTTCATGCATTATGACACATGCAAGATGCATTTCCCAGTTTTCTGTTTCACAACCGATGCGTAACAGAAGAATCACATCATAAATGATGCTTTATCGACTGTTTCCAAACAGCACAATAATCTGTCAATGAATGACGTTTTCATGCTTGTAACTGTGAATGAGGTCATTATTGACATCTACTGAATCATCTGTGGACTCACGTTGGACAGCATTCAACATTTACACAAGGACACATGTACAGTCAGTATCATCTCCAGCGTTCTTCCTGTCCAGGATTTCCACAACAAATCTGTTCCATAATTAAATGTGTTGGAGTTGCATTTCATAATGAGCTGAAGGCCAAAGCGCTAAAGCTTCATCGGCTCTAATGCTGCCACTGGTCCACAGCGCTGTTCACTCATCTGACTGATGCTTACAGACGCGTCAAACACTCAAACGTGTGCACATCTGATCAATACTGATGAAGAGTGAAGAGGAACCTGATGCTCAGCTGCACTCAATGTCCTTTATCATCACTGGAGGTTTTCAGTGGAAACAGAAATCAGTCAACAGTCCAAAACTCATATAGGCACAATGTAATTTTGAATGTTTGAATGTCATTTCATAAATTGTGATCTAAAACAGGATTGTTTTGTTGGAGTGAAGCGCTAGTAAAGCATATTACCCACAGTAAAGCCTTCACCTTCATCATCAATGTCACGTCTGAGCTGCTTAATCGCACAAAACCAACATGTCAATCAGGATCCACATCCTGTTATCTAAGCATTACTAGTCTTGCAATACATATCTATTACCCTGCATGGACATCTCCATAAAAAAAAATGAGGAAAAGGTACCACACGTGCCTTGAAATGTTTGGTTTTGCCTTTACTTTTACCAGTGATCGCCCAGTTGAATTTATTGGGTTCAAAACACATGCTTTTAAATTTCCAATATCTCTGTGATTTATTTGATCAGTAAGGTTCTAAAGATGATCTGCACCAAATTTGGTGAAGATCAGATAAACTTTGTGGGAAAAGCAGCTCAAATGTGACCCTGGACCACGAAACCAGTCAGTAAGGTCAATTTTATTTAAATCTTTAAAATTTGTCTGAGATACAACTATTTGAAAATCTGGAATCTGAGGGAGCAAAAAAATCTAAATATTGAGAAAATCACCTTTAAAGTTGTCCAAATGAAGTTCTCAGCAATGCATATTACTAATCAAAAATGAAGTTTTGATATATTTACAGTAAGAAAGTTACAAAAGATCTTCATGGAACATGATCTTTACTTAATATCCTAATTATTTTTGGCATAAAAGAAAAATGTATAATTTTGACCCATACAATGTATTGTTGGCTATTGCTACAAATATACAAATATGGCTGTGCTACTGATGACTGCTTTTGTGCTCCAGGGACACATTTGTGCTTAAAAATGCCTTTCTTTGTACTTTTACAAATGATCGCCCAGTTGAATTTATTGACTTCAAAACACATGCTTTTATATTTCAAATATCTATGTGATTTATTTTATTAGTAAGGTTCTAAAGACTGTCTGCACCAAATTTGGTGACGATCAGATAAACTTTGTGGGAAGAGCGGCTCAAATGGTTTTGCTCTAAATCAGTCACTACAAGCCAAAGACGCCCAGAAAAAACTTAACATTTACCCATTTCAGGCTCAGAGTGCCAATAGTCATTTATCCTCACTAAATCCATTTCAACCCTATTAACTTTACATTTCAATAATTTGAACAGATACTCTTCATTCTATAAGTAGTAAGTCCTTCGGACGCCAGTGGCACCTTTTCTCAAGAAAGATCCTCAGCCAAAGGCATCGAGCTGCTTTCATACCTCATAGCCTTTCCTCTTCTTCAGCCTCTTCTTGTTGAGCTTCTTGCAGGCGTACAGCTTCCCCGTGGCCCTCATCTGACAGGCGGACACCTCTCCGAATCCACCCTTACCCAGAACACGGAAGTCCAGGAACCACTCCTCGCCTATGGGCTGCATCTCTAGCCACTTCCACTGGAGGAACCGCTTAAAGTACATGGTCTCTAGATAGAAGGTGAAGGGAACCTCTTTGAGAAAGTCGAAAACGCTGGCCAGGATCTGCACAAACAGGTCATCCGCCGCTTCCTCGTGCCGCTCCTTCACCTTGGTGATGTCGTTCTCAGGTAAAAACGGGCAGAAGTGCTTGGCCGAAGGCTCCATGTAGCGCTGGAGGATTTTGCCGGCTTTCTGAACTCGGTCTTTATCCTCGGCGGTGTCATACGCCTCGATGTCCTTCCAGAGGCGACAAGGGCCCTTATACTCGTTGGTGGTTTCCAGAAACTCTTGAAACAGTCGCTTACCAATGGGCTGCTCCACACAGATGCTCTTAAACTGCAGATCCAGAGTTTCTCTCAGACCTTCGCACACCGTGATGTGGGGCAGCTTGAGTTTGGCGTGGAACTTCTTGTCTCGGTTGGCCGCTGGGTTGGCCGTGCCATCGAAACTGCCACGGGCCGAGATGTACGCCGAGTTGGCCACCACCGTAGTCAGGCCGCCGATGTCCATAGCGAAGCAAAGGAGCTAAACTGGGACTTTCGTAGTGAGAACGAGACGAGATTGGCAGCTGAAGGGTCACAGCGAGAGCATTGGAGCTCAGCGCCGTGAGACTGGTCCTCACCGGAGAAGAAGTGTGGGATTAGATCATGAGATGCGGAGGAACGGACAGTGACCGACGGATCCAGCACGACGTCTTGAGTCTGATGGCAATGTGAACGATAAGCCCTGCAACACACACACTCAGACGGATCCACCTGACTCAACATCTTTCATAAGGCTTTATCCTCTAACTCTATAATACCTTCCTCAGGTTAACACCTCTCACTGATGCGAAGCGAGAACATCACTCACCACAATGACACTCCAAACATCCTATAATTCAGAGTTCAGAACTGCTTCATCAAATGACTCGAGCACAACACCCTGCAGCACAGAAGCAGTCATAAGCAGCACAGCTATATTTGTAGCAATAGCCAACAATACACTGTATGGGTCAAAATTATACATTTTTATTTTATGCCAAAAATCATTAGGATATTAAGTAAAGATCATGTTCCATGAAGATATTTAGTAAATTTCTTACCGTAAATGTATCAAAACTTCATTTTTGATTAGTAATATGCATTGCTAAGAACTTCATTTGAACAACTTTAAAGGCGATTTTCTCAATATTTCTTTTTTTTTTTTCTCAGATTCCAGATCTAAATATTGTCCGATCCTAACAAACCATACATCAACGGAAAGATCATTTATTCAGCATTCAGATATAAATCTCAATTTCCAAAAATGTACCCTTATGACTGGTTTTGTGGTCACATTTCGTCAGAGGTTCAGCAGAACATGAGTGACCAAATACGTACAGTATGAACCACTCGATTGTTATTTTCAATCACATTTACCATTGTTTGGCAAATTTTCATGAGCCAAATCCAGGCATTTCATTAGGAATCCACACTATAGGAATTTTGTGTAAGAGGCAAAAGATTTTCAAATGAAGATTTCACATGAATTTGCCATATTAACCAACAGAAATCTTTCACTAATGCCATTAATATTCAAGAAGAACAAAATGTGTGCAGGATTGGGTTTCATCCTCAATGAGCTGACTGGAAGCTAAAAAGTCTCTATATGAAGATGTTTTTCATATCAAAGATAATGAAAACAAACAATTCTCTTATTTCGATTAAGGATTATATAGACATTAAATGTATTTCAATTTTTGGCACTTTAATGTAACAATTAGGGTGTTGAATGAATGCAAAAAAATGAATAAATAAATGGTGCCTAAGGAAAGCCATCTTCCTACTAAACATATCAGATAAAAGATCAAATTTAGTGTTATTGCACATGTAAACACTTATTATTGGACTATATGAATCATATTGTTGCTATTTAGCACTAATTTTCTTTTCTCAATCTTTTGCAGGTTTGATATTTTGCTAATGATGAAATAATGATTGTATACGAATTTCATCTTTCACAAATGCTTTTAAACATCTAATAATGTTATTTAACATCACTCAGACACACAAAAAACCACCACACAAGCATATAAATCATTCTTTCAGTTTAATTTCTATACATGAATAAGAAAAGTATATTTCCTTAGTATTTGTTACATTGTACAAAAAAGGCTGGACGTTTGTTTGGAGTTGTTGACCTCATGTTCATAACGTCTGTGATTGAAGAGCTGCGGTGATCAGAGCTCCATCTGTCACGACAAACGGCTAAAAAAAGCTCCAATATCAAAAATAGCTGCCTATGAGAGCGAATCACAACAAAACGGTAGAAAAATTCAGCCTCGGCGAACAGTGCTAAACGTCCCTGTGTAACTCACAGCGCAGGAGTTTCTTCAAAAGTAGCCCTGAAGTGAGAGCCGATCATTGGAGCTTATCTGCTCATAAGCTACTGAAGATAATAGACTGAGCTGAAGAATTATGGGAAGCATTTGAGGGAATCCTTACAGCAGGATCACAATTTGGAGCTTCAAACAAGAACTGGGGGAACAAAGGGAATCTGCGTGTGATCCCAAAGACGGGTTCTGGAGCTCAAACTCTGAATCAGCCGCTCCAGGCCCGTCCTAATCGTCCTCATCATCATCAAAGTCCTCCTCGTCTTCATCGTCCTCCTCATCCTCCATGTAGGATATGGGCGTCTCCACCCTGGAGCTGCTGTGGTGCGAGCCGTTGGAGCTGGACGCGCCGCGGTCACTGCATGCACACAGAAACTATCATTATTGGCTGAATACTTATAAAAATATAAATATAATATATAAAAATAGTTACACAAAATGTTTTTTTTTTTTTTAAAAGAAGAGTCTTCTGCTCACCAAGCCTGCATTTACTTGATCCAAAATACTTCAAAAGCAGTAATATTGTGAAATATTTTTACTATTTAAAATAGCTGTTTTCTATGTGAATATGTGTTAAACTGTAATTTATTTCTGTGATGCGCAGCTGTATTTTCAGCATCATTACTGCAGTCTTCAGTGTCACATGATCTTCAGAAATCATAATAATATACTGATCTGCTGCTCAAAACCCCCCCAAAAAACATTATTATGCTGAAAATAGGTGAGTAGATAATTTCAGGTTTCTTTGATGAATAGAAAGTTCAGAAGAACAGCATTTATCTGAAATAGAAATCTTTTGTAACATTATAAACGTCTTTATAATCACTTGATCAATTTAAAGCATCCTCGCAAAATTAAAGTATTAATTCTATCATTTCTCCCCCCTTTCTACAGCCACTGTTTGCATTTCAAAAACAACTTGGAGTAGAACATAGTTCTGTTATTAAAAAACTGTCTTATGAGTAATTTAAATGTGAACAACTTGATTTTTGAATAAAATTTCTTAACTCATTGTTAAAATGTATGTCCAGTTTCAGTTTTTGGTGAAAACGAAATAAACAGTTTAATTTTGGTGAAGTAATATTAATACAATTATGCAAAAAAAAAAAAAAAAATTACACACACACACACACACACACACATACATATATATATAATATAATAAACACGCATATATATAGCTTTTGGCCAACTGCATCCTGAATTTTCCATTTCGGCCCAGAATGTTTATTCGTTGCATCACTACATAAATGTCAACAAAACAATCCAATTATCAAATTATGTTTTAAGATCATGTGATACTCACGTGGCCACATGGGACAGCTCTCCTATCAGCTGGTTAATAGCACCCTGCGCCATCTCTACAATATCAGACAAACAAATCAGTTTTCACTCCCTCATGAAGCTCAGCACACGTCAAATCACATTTCTACAGCACTTTATACAATACAGAGTCAAAACAGGTTGTGAAGGTCATGTGATTCAGCTGTAAATCGGTGTTGAGACACACACCTGTGACGTACGGCTGCAGGGCTTTGGGAACGAGGGTCTTGGCGATCTTTAGCTGCTCCGGGCTGCAGCGGCCCGACTCCAGGCCAAACGCCATGCCCATGCGCTTCAGCACCTCCACGTCATCGTGGATCTCAAACATGTTGTCGAAGTTGAAGAGATACTCAAACCTGCGGAGACAGAAGCGCTGCGTCATAGGGCTGGGCACACTGCAAAAAAGGCTCATCTTACTTAGTATTCTTGTCTCGTTTCTAGTCAAAATATCAGAATTCTTAAATTAAGATATAAATTAAGATAACGTAAGATATTTAGTCTTGTTTCCAGGGAAAAAACTATATTAAGTGCATTGTGCTTAAAAGAAGTAAAATGATCTGCCAGTGAAGGAAATTACTCTTAAACAAGATTATTTTACTTACCGCACTGGCAAATCATTTTTCTTATTTTAAAGCAAAATGCACTTAATTTAGTTTTTTCCCTGGAAACGAGTAAATATGTAAATCATTTTGCTTATCTAGTAAATGCATTTTTTTTTTTTGAATAGAAACAAGACAAAAATACTAAAGTAAGATAAGCCTTTTTTGCAGTGTTTGTCCCGATTCGATTCTAAATACACAAGCTCTCAATTCGATCCGATTCTTGATTCACGATTTTTTTATTACATTCAGTGAATATAGTTTTAATACAAACGCTAGAGATATTTCTAAAAAATGAACAGTAAACATCAGTTTACAAATGGTTAATTAATAAAAAGAAATTAAGAGCCACAGACCTGTATTTTAAACCTATTAATTTTTTATATAGGGTCCTGTTTTTTTAAACAATAATACGGCTCTATAAAATGTTTTCTTAATTTTTCTGGTAATCAAATGAAAGCATAAAACATTAATTTAATGATCCTAATCAAATGGAAATTAATTAAATAATTTCCAAATTGGAATTTATTTTTTGACACAGTGCTTTTGAGAATTTATGTCATTTAAAAAAAAAAAAAAAAAAAAAAAAAAAAAAAAAAAAAAAAAAAAAAAAAATCACAAATCACTTTCCTGATTTCTCATTTTTAATCAATACTGATCCTGATTCATAAATCTTAACATCAATCTTTCAGTCTGTGCTGTCATTATTTGTAGCTCCTGCCATCCAATAATCACAGTAAGCTGTGACGTTTGATATGAAACAGTCTCAGTTTCATATTCTGTCAGTTTTATCACAAAACGCAAACATTAAATGCATTTTTGTGGCTCTTTAATGTGTGCTGACAGATCGTTGATCATCTCTTTACTACTAGTTATAGCAGCAAATAAACAAGAATGAACATTAGAGGAAACAGAACAACTCACTGAAATCAACCAATAACAACAATCAGTGATTAAACTGCATTAATTAACACGACTGCTCACTTGTCGTTGGAGATGCTGCAGTCGATGACGGTTCTCTTGCTGGTGTTGATGATGATGAAGGGCAGGTGGATGGCTGTGTTTGGAGGTGGAGCTCTCTTGTTCTGCTGCTCCGCCTGACGATTGCGCTGCACCAGGTTTTTAAAGGCGATTTGCTGCAAATCAAGAGAAACCAGGCTAATGGAATCACCATTCATCATCATGAGCACGACACATACGGACAGCAGCAGAGAAAACAAAGTGGCTTCTGTAGTTTAATAAAATAAAAGAAAAACTACATAAACAATGAACATTATATTAGTCAATTTAAGCTAAATAAAACACTACCACTATACAAAAACAAACAAACAAAAAAAATTACAAGTAAAATATTTGTAATAAAAGTGCAGGGTTCAAGTGTGTTTAATTGTCCTTAAATTATAATAATTTGATTTTATTTCTTTTCTTCAAATCAAATGCTGTTAAATAAGACACCACTTAAATGTGCTTAATTGTCATGCAAATATTGTGCAATTAATAAATTCTTTATACATAAATATTTAATTTATGTCATTTTTATTAATATTGTTTTATCAAACTTAACACTTAAATAATTTGGTGCTCAAATGTGCTTAATTGTCCTGAAAATATTGTGCAATTAATCAAGAAAGCGTATCCACACACACACACACACACACACACAAATACACAAAAAACATGTTTTTTTGTAATTTTATTTCAATTGTTTTAGCAAACTAAATGCTGTTATAAGACTTAAATGTGCTTAATGAAAATATTGTGCAATAAATAAAGAAATTTGTCTACATAAAACATTTAATTTTATTTGTATTGTTTTATAACTAAATTCCATTAAATAAGACATCTGTAATGAAAATTGAGGTGTAAATGTTCTTTTTGAGCAAAAGCTTCTGTAACATTATACACTACACCATTCAAAAGATTGGAGTCAGAATAATTTATTTGTTTGGGGGGGGGGGGGGCAGATGAAATTATATAAATTAATACTTTTATTGAGCAAGGATGCAGTACATTGATCAAAAGGGATGAAAATGACATTTATAGTGTTAAATAAAAGATTTAGATAAAAGATTTCTATTTCAGATAAATGCTGTTCTTCTGAACTTTCTATTCATCAAAGAAACCTGAAAAAATTCTACTCGGCTGTTTTCAACATCATCATAATAATAAATGTTTTATGAGCAGCAAATCAGCATATTAGCATGATTTCTGAAGGATCATGTGACTGCAGTAATGATACCGAAAATTCAGCTTTGAAATCACAAGAATTAATTACATTTTAAACACATTCAAATAGAAAGCAGTTATTTTAAATAGTAAAAATATTTCACAATATTACTGCTCTTGCTGTACTTTGGATCAAATAAATGCAGGCTTGGTGAACAGAAGAGACTTCTTTAAAATATCTTGCAGTTCAAAAACTTTTGACTGGAAAAAAATTCAGTTCTGAGGTTTGTGCTTTAACGGAAGTGCAAAAACATCAAAACAAAAGCCTCACGTTACTTTTCTTTCATTGCACACTTCGTCCATATGAACGAGAAGCTCGCTGTGACAGACAGGAAGTGATGCGATGTACCTGCAGTATGAGCTCCTGCAGCTGCGACTGCTTGTGTTTGATCCTCTCCAGTCGTCTCTGCCGCTCCGCCTTCAGGACGGAAGACAGGTTCAGAGGCGTTCATCAACACAAACCTGACAGAAAGCCACAGACTCACTGACCTCCAGGTCCTGACACTCCTGCGCAGAGTTGGTGGGGAACCCGATCCATTTGATCTCCTTCTTGTCTTTGGAGATGATGTTCATGGCCATCAGGACGTTCAGAGCGTCGTAAACCCGTCGCCGGATGTTCTTCTGGTCATACACGTGCTGGAGGAGAAAGCACACCAGCTTATTAACCAAAATATGAATTCAAGTATATCAATATCAATATAGTAGAGCTTCACTGCAAAAAATGCTTTTTTTTTTTTTTTTTACTTAGAATTTGTCTTGTTTCCAGCCCAGATATCTAAAAATTCTTAAATCAAGAAAGATTTTCTAGACAAGTAAAAATTGTCTTGTTTTCAGAAAAAACAAGTCAAAATGAAGTGAGTTTTTGCTTATAACAAGCAAAATAATCTTATTTCGAACAGAAAACGAGATAATTTCTCTTCTCCCACTGGCAGATTACTAGTTTTAACGTGAAATAAACATTAATGAACATCTCACCCCGCACGTAATCACTCAATCAATGTTTCAACCGTGGAAAGACGTCATTAAAACAGCTTGTAAACAAAATGTCACGTAGCTTTTCATTCACCTCAGGCAAGTCATCAGTGTCTACAGCTCGTTATTTGCTAGAGAAATGAAGTCTAGTGACGAGCATTTTGCGAAATATTAGACTATATAATTTATTAAATTTTACTTTACCTGTTAGTGATGTCTTATGTAATGTTTGTTAAAATAAATCTTTTATGAAAGTGAGTGTAAAGGATGGGTTGTTTTGTGCGCTCACCGGATGAACAGAGTGGGAACGGAATTTAAGGGGGATACTTTCAAGGTCGCAATTAATGCAAATCAACATCACTATCTCTTGGGAAAGTATAAGGGAGTCTATTGCATTGACCTTCAAGATAAGGTTGGACACTCTTGTCGTTTGAACAATAAGTGACCCTGGACCACAAAACCAGTCCTAAGTGTCAATTTTTCAAAATTGAGATTTATACATCATCTGAAAGCTGAATAAATAATCTTTCCATTGATGTATGGTTTGTTGGACAATATTTGTCTGAGATGCAACTATTTGAAAATCTGGAATCTGAGGGAGCAAAAAAATCTAAATATTGAGAAAATCACCTTTAAAGTTGTTCAAATGAAGTTCTTAGCAATGCATATTACTAATCAAAAATGAAAATGAAGTTTTGACATTTATGGTAAGAAATTTACTAAATATCTTCATGGAACATGATCTTTACTTAATATCCTAATGATTTTTGGCATAAAACAAAAATGTATAATTTGGACCCATGCAATGTATTGTTGGCTATTGCTACAAATATACCCCAGCGACTTAAGACTGGTTTTGTGGTCCAGGGTCACATATTAGGTGCAGGATCCTGGCACCACGTTGATTACGAAACCTCAAAGATATTGCCAATTAAGAAATCATCTTTTCTGTAATTAAAACGAAGTGCACCCAATTGGGAGGCGGAGCGAGCCTGGCCAGTTTGCTTTCTCTCTCACCTGGAGGGTTGTTCTTAAACCACATCTAATTTTAAAGTATAAAAAAGGGGGTTTCTTTCAGAAACAGTGGAAGCTCAGCCGTGGGATGAGCACGCATCGCCCGGCATTCTCAGACAACCCCTAGAATATAGCCATTTATGTATAAAGTTATTCTACTATTATAATCATGTGTTTGCCTGTGTGTAGAGAGGCCTGCATGAGAATGGAATGTGCAGACATGACAAAAACACATTTTAAGGTGAAGCTGCACATCCTATTTTGACATTAGATCACAAAATGTGTGACGACGCCTCCTGTCTACTGCCTAAAAACAGACTGAAGGCACAGCCAAGAAAGGAAACAATAACAACTAGTGAAAGTGAAGTGACATACGACCAAGTACGGTGATCCATACTCGGAATTTGTGCTCTGCAATTAACCCATCCAAAGCACACACACACACCGTGAACACACACACACACCCGGAGCAGTGCGGTATGAACTACACATGAAATGTATATAACACGCCTTGAGGAAACCACTGTATAAAGGAGTGTGCAGACACAGACACATCTATAGAGTCTCTCGGCTTCACTGTCTCTGATAACCAGTGTTGGGAAGTAACTAGTTACATTACGTAATTTAATTATAAAATAAATGTAATTGTAATCAGTTACAGTTATTGAGAAAAAAAAAGTGTAATTAAATTACAGTTACTTATGAAAATGTTAACGGTTCCAACATGACGAGACAAGTTTGTACAAAATGTAGATGTAGTTCATGCATCTTTAACATTTACATCATGCTGACAACTTCATGTGTGCTGCACTTGGAATAGAATTTTCTTTAACTACAGGGTTAATAAAGAACACGTTACTTGAATCATGTTGTGGTTACATTTTCCAAAAAAAAAAACAAAAAAAAGATTTGAATTTTTTGGCCATATCGCCCAGCCATATCTGTAACCTTCCCAACACTGCTGATAATAAAGTGTATCTTCTGGCATCAAGATTTCAAGAGTGATTTCTCACGGAAGTGGCAGAAGCCAGCACACGACAGGAAGTCTGACAGGAAGTGAGTGTGAGTTTAGGGTTAGGGACCAACCGCATCGTTTGGGGAGATGTTGTTGTCTCCAGAGCTCAACTCGGCCACCAGCTCATCTGCCACCTCGTTGTAGGACGTCACCACTTTCTTCTGCACCTTCTCACACACCTTCATGGAGAAATGCCGCAAGCCCTTCCCGTTCTTATCGCCCTTCCTGCTGCGCCTACCAGAGGAGTCACATGACAGGAAGTTATGGGTATTATCACAGCATCAGTGAGGTTTACAGTCAGTGCTTTCCATGAACAGGTACAATCAAATAAACAAAAAAGCATGTCAGTGAACGATAACATTGTTTTTGTAAACACAGACAAACTTTTTCCCCAACAGAACAGAACCATTTGTCTAAGAGCCTGAATGATGTCATTTCCTGTGAGCACATTCCATCTGCTTTAATAAGATGGAAACCATGCATAACTCTGTTAAAGTTGTGCAGAAAGTGTGGAACACTGCAAGACATTGTAGTTTCAGTATTTAAAATAAATACTACTGCTGTCAAACGATTAATCGCATCCAAAACAAGTTTTTGTTTACATGATATATGTGTGTGTGTACTGTGTATATTACACACACATACAGTATATATTTTGAAAATATTTACATGTATAAATATTAGCACTGTCAAACTATTAAACACTTTTAAATAGACTGCAGCAATTCTCACACACTGCTTTGTTTAGTTCAGAATCATGGGAGAATCGTAAAAAAAAAGGTGATTCTCAATCTATCCAGAATGGTGCAGGTGCAGCAGGCGGGTTAACTAACCCGGTCGACCAGGGCGAGGACTCTTGCGTCTGGAGGTGTGTGGTTGGTGTGTGTGGGCTGGTTAACAGGAGGCCGGCGGGGACGCTGCTCCTCTGAGGAGTTCCTATCACCTGCGGGAACAGATCGCAATTCTCAACAAACAAAAATTAGGGCTGGGAAACAAATCGATGCTTCAACTCGCTGGATGGAAACGGTGCTTTATTCACAAATGTTTTATGAGATATTCCAATTTTGCACATAAGTTTAATTCATAACTTTGGATGGAAACATAGCTAATGCTGACCTAAAAATCTCTCTCTCTGCACCGTTCACACATCTCAGACCTCAAATACAGAACATATTACCCTTTTTAGATGTAGTTTTCTTACACACTCTCCCGTGTAAAGAATAAAGAAAATACTATATAACTTATTGAAAACCAGGGGCCAGTTGCATAAACTCAGCCACCATGTTAAGACTGTGCCTTAAGAACTAGTCTGACCAACTAGCAGTTGCCAAGGGGTGACCAGTCTTACTCTTCCAATACAAATAAGACCAATCCACCTTTTCATAACTGAATTAAAAGTCAAGACCAGTCTTGAAGAAATTTTTTTTTTTTTTTTTTAAATCAGATGACTAACTTTTTAAGAGTAGTCTAAACAGTTTACGCAACTGGCCCCAGTTCTTTATTTACCCTTGCAAGACCCCCCCAACCCCTCTCAAAAACACTTTCTGACTGGATCTAAGCAAATCTCACAGGTGACATATTTTGATCCCAAAAAAGTGAGTTGTCACTGAAAGGTGAGGAGTTTGCATCTATGATAATAGGATGATGAGGAGAGTAATCCTGCTGACTCCAGCGCTCTGTGATCCGCTTACACACTCTCCCGGGTCACCTCACACAATGTTAATGGAGGGCTTATCGCCATGGAGATGGTGGGAGGGGTCTGTGTGTTGTCATGTGACTCGAGAGCAGGATTCAGTAAACATGGAGTATTGATTGTAAGCATCTTACCACGTGTGGCAGCATGTTAATGCCTGCAGCGGTGAGAGTTTTGGGCAGAATCTGTTTGACCGCAGAGACTGACGCCGGATGAACCGTCAGGAAGGACAGAACACCTGCAGCTGCATACACACACACACACACACACACACACATCATTAATATTCATGAGAGCAGTGTTTCATCACAGCGACGCCTGCAGGTCAGGAAGCCTCCGTCACCACATGAGCACAACAAGGAGTAACTCCGAACTCATTCTCAGCTGATTATAACAAGCAGACGTTTTGTTTACAGTAAAGCAGCTACAATAAAAAGACTTTAAAAGCAATAAGCTTGACATTTTTCTAAACAAAAAATAGGAGTCATTTGAGGTGATCTAAGAAAATGAATTTATCCCCTACTAGGTTTACTACACTACCAAAAGTTTGGGGTCAGTAAGATTTTTAATGTTTGTTAAAGAATCTTTTCTGCTCAGCAAAGCTGCATATATTTGATAAAAAATACAGTAAAATAGTGAAATATTATTATAATTTAAGCTAGCTGTGTCCTATCTGAATATGTGTTAAACTGTAATTTATTTCTGTGAAGTGCAGCTGTATTTTCAGCATCATTACTGCAGTCTTCAGTGTCACATGATCTTCAGAAATCATAATAATATACTGATTTACTGCTCAAGAAATATTTCTGATTATTATCAATGTTGAACACAGTTGTGCTGCACAATATTTTTGTGGAAACTGTGATGCATTTTATTTCTCAGGATTCACAGATGAATAGAAAGTTCAAAAGACAGCATTTATTTGAAACAGAAATCTTTTGTAACATTATAAATGTCTTTACTGGCACTTTTGATCAATTTAATGCGTCACTGATGAATAAAAGTTTTTAAAAACATCTTACTGACCCCAGCTTTTTGAGTTGTGGTGTACTTGTAACTAGAGGTCAACCGATTTTACCGATAACTAGGTTGGACCACACATGCCGATACGATTAATCAACCGATAAAATAGATACTGAACGAAAACTAAAATAGTGCTTTACTATATAGTACAATACTATAATAATTTTTTTTTTTTAAATTGTAAATTAATAAAAATATGAATGATTAAATTAATAATCATTAATTAATATTAACAGAAGAAGCTTTAAATTTTAAACATGTATTAGTAAAAGTTGAAATTAACACTTACACAGCTTTCATTAACCTTAATGTTACAAATAGACTCTTAACATAAAGTGTTACCATTTCATCTCAAAATTCGTGCTTAAAGATGCACCTCTTTAAATATCTACAAATAGGCCAAAGCATTGAAATTACATACATATGGATACTGTGTGTATACGCTCACACTGTGTTTATATGCTTCTGTTTTAGAACACTTGATGATTATCTAATCAAAATAACAAAATATGTTAGTCACACACCGGGGAAATGAGCAGCGCTGCATCTGCAACTCGAGCATCGGCCTGAAAGCTCGGGCAAAGGTTTACGTCAAGAATGAACAAATTGGCATAGATGAGTTTGAAGTTTGGCGTTTAAAAAGCAGAGCAAATGGAAAGAGCAAGCGCGATCTTAATCACAGCTCCATAAATGAAGCATACTTCATTAAAGCCACAGAAAGACAAACTTTCGCTGAAAAATGCACAATACACAAGTTTACAGCATGTGGTGAAGTCATTATGCACATTAATAATTATTTGGGACAAATATAATGCAACTTAATGGAAAACTGTGTGAATGGCGCGGCAGGGTTTTCTGTCGGCTGCGTTTAAATCCGCGTCTGAAGTTTCCCGCTCTGTGGGACCCTTAGTGAATCAGGTGTCATTACCCATCATGCACTGAGCCGACTGATGGTTAGTGTGTACTCACGTTTCCCTGGACTCAGATTCTGGTTGACAAACACCTTTATCTCTCCATTGGTTTCTTTGAGTCCAGCCTGAAGATCAGAGAGAATCATGAGCAGATGAGTCTCCTCTAAGGCTTCTTTGAGATTACAATGATCAAATATGCTGGAATCAACATGAGTTAATTGGCTGCTGGTTGTGTCTAGTAATCTCTGGTGTAACCATAGAAACCATCTGAACTTCAGAAAAAAATCTTTCAGCGAGATCTAATGATAAATTAAATGTGCAAGTCTTGCAGCTTTGATAATGACATGTGACAACAGAGACGAGACTCTGCATGAAGAACCACACACACACACACACACACACACACACACACACACACAGAATCAGTTTCAGTTCAACATGACATCACAGATCGTCACGGCTCACATCAGGAATAACTACAATCATCATACTGTTTCTGTGCTGTTAGATTTGTTGATTTCATCCACACTTGTGTGTGAGTTTTACATTTTCTTCCTTAAATGGTCAATTCAGACTAAACCACAACACAACATTACCAAACTCATGTAAACAAAGAAATAAAGGCTTATTTTAGTATTGAGATACCATTATAGTTTTTTATTCATCTTCTGAAGTTTTTATTTGTACATTTTCTTTTTAATTTTAGTAAGTTTTAGTAGAGTTGTTGTTTACATAGTTTTATACATTTTAATTTCAGTTATATTCAACAGATAATTATTGTCTTGGCTAGGAATGCACCGAAATGAAAATTCTTGGCTGAAGCCGAACAAAATGAAAAACTGGGCCGAAGGCTGAAGACTGTTTTCATGGTTTTCATGTATTTTGCCAATTTTTTTTTCACCATTGCATAAATAAAAATGGTTTTATCTTGCTTTTTGAAGAAGAAAAAAATCAATTACAGAACAACAATTTAAAAATATTTACTTAACCCTGAACATTCAAACAGACGTTATAACAACAAAACACAATTTAACTTAAAATTAACAAGTTAGTAAAATAAAAATGTTTTGGTAATTTTTGAGACCCCCTTCTTGAATCAGGCATGTATTTTTTACTGTACAAATAGATGCAAATTTGAACACTATGTGTGAATGTTATAATAATTGTATTAATATAGCTGTTCTAATTATTATTACCATTATTATCATCTTACTTTTTATTTTATTTTACAGAACAACAGTAAAATTACAATACTTCTAATATTTATGCATGTTGATGGAGCTTTTATTTTGGCGGAGACCCCCAGGAAGAGCTCAGTGCTTCTTTTTGTTGACACCAGCAGATTTATAAATGATTCTCATTAAGAATTTGGGAAGATGTTTGTCTCACGTATCACATTGTCACATCCACGCCTTGTAAAAATTCACAAAAATGTTACTGAGCGAGTAACACTGTTCCAGCGCAGATTCGAACCCTGGCTAACAAGCAGTTTATGTACTAATTGTTTAAGGCCATTTCATGATTTCAATCAATTTCGGCCGAATAATTTCGGTTGCCGAGCATTCGGTGCGTCCCTAGTCTTATCAACCAGCAAAGATGAAATGTTATTACATTAACAAAAGTATTTTTAATGGCTTTCAGTAATACGAAACTATAATAACCCTGCAATAAACACACGTTTGAGTGTGTGATCTTGTAATGTGTGCGACTCTCACATCTTTCGCCATGATGTCTGTGTGGTGACCGGAGCGTGTGGTCAGTCTTTGGTCTGTGACTGCAGTTCAGCTGAAAACACAAATATTACACATGAAACAATCCACATGACAAGCTTAAAAAACAACAACATGGCATCAGACTCTATTCATTTTAATCTGAATTAAGATGTTATTTTAATATATAGTTTCAACATACCTCATGAATGGTTAAATGTTCTCTCCATTGTGCAATAACCTTATATTTTTTCCTATTACATCCCTACATCTTATTCTATTTTATCTATAGCATATTTATTTTTCAATATTTTTTGTTTATTTATATATACTGTAGGTGTATGCAAAACTAAAACAAATTCCTTGTATGTGCCAAAACACAAGCTCTTCTGACTTCTGAATGACATTAGCAATGTTTTGTGTTAATTATGGCACAATATTCTGAAAGAAAAGCACTTCTGGTGAGAATGAACCGACTCTTTCCACTTATTGAAACGACTTTCCTTCCAGCTGACGTCATCAGTCCCTCTTCATATTTAGCGAACAGAATCCAATGTAATGCATTTACTTTTCATCATCCGATTAATTCAAATTAATAAGAGAATCGTTAGTTTCTCGCTAAAAGCGGTTTTACTCAGATATTCGTCGCATCTGAGCAGTGAAACTGCTTTGTGGTTTTATAAACAGGCCAAATGAAACATTTGAAACGAATGGTTTTGAGTTTGAGAGATGTTAAAACCCTGGCAGCTGATGAGGAGGAGGATACAGTACAGACAACTGTACACATCACAATTAGATATGATTCAACTGATGAGAGATGACCGCGTGACCTACATTTGCTCAAAATATAAATGACCCAACCATGCAAACTCGCATACAGTCCGATATGAAGTTATATAACGCATGTTTATTAAGCTCAAACCCATGTTTATTAGATTAAGATGAATATTTATCAGCTCTGAGTGAATAACGCGCGTGCTGTAAACATAAACAAACAGAAGTCGCACTTTTCCGGCTCGTTTTTGTGTTTAGATGAACGGATGAAGGTTGTGTCCGTGCGAGTCATCCTCTCGTCGCGCTGTAGACGCGTCGTTCGCTCCTCAGTAGATAAATGTTTATCGCGTTAGCTCGACGCGGCTACAGCTAAGCTAACCGAACCTAGCGAGCTAACACACAAACACGACACACAAACTTCGTTAACACACGCTGATCGTCGCCCTTTCTCTCACCTTAACCAGCCCGCTCACAGCCGCGTCATAACTCGCGCCGATATGTACAGTTAGATGGAAGAAATCTGTATTTATCGCGCCAGAATCGGAGCGTCTGCGCGAGCCGCCTCAGCTGCTACACACAGCAGTCAAACTGAGCTTGGCGGTGTCCCGCGAGGACGCGCGCTGATTGGATACGCGCGGTGTGACGTCAGCGCGCATTCACAACTCCGCACGTAACGCATCGAGATCCTCGGAACTTTTTTGTTTGTTTGTTATTATTAATGCCAAAATACTTGATAACAAGTACAAAGAGTACAAAATATCTAAAAAATAAAACAAATAAGAGAGTAAATTAAATAAACTAAAAAACAAATAAATAAAGAATTTGTGGGGGATTATGCACAAGGTTAAACATTAAAAGCAATTTTTGACTTTTGACTTGATTTCTTGTTTTTGTTATAATCAAACAGAAAAATTGACAGTAGTGGGTTCTTACCCAAAAGTATAATAAAAAGATTAGCAATATATTGAATATGGGAGTTAGAGTTATAATAAAAGAAAATAATATCAGAAGTGTTAACACATACTCTGACATTAATATTCAATTAACACAAAAGAAGAATGTACACACAAACATCACAAAAATATCACAGAAAGTCATTTTTCTTTCAATATTTTGCATATACTTATTAAGCACAGTATTACAAGGGTGTGTAATATTTTAAATGTGACTTCCTTTATTTTGTTTGTTAATGAATATTTGTGCGGACGATGCTGGAATAGATTTTCTGTTGATAGGATTTCGAACCAATTTGTCCTCAACAATTAAAATCCCTTCTACTGATATAGAATTATTATAGAAATAGGATTAAAGGTTTGCTCTGCTTTCAAAGAGTTTTTATTCCACTCGGAATGGCATTAAATACAGCGTTATATTCTTTTAACGAAGCCGGAAAAAGCCACATTTTCTGGAAGATTCTGAAAAGGAATATAGCTGAGGATTGTCATCTCAACTCATTAATAAAGTATGTTATTTATATACCATCTCTCAAAAAATAACGATTCTGATTATTCCAAATAAAACAACGGTAAGGTAATAAAGTCTGTTGGTGAAATTTAGCTAATTTAATGGGTAATTTACCAAGTGAGAAGCAAAAATTCAATACCTCCAATTTTCTTAAAAATTAAATTACGTTCCATATAGAATCTGTTTTTTAAATGAATCTTTTCAACCAGTTTTCTTTTAATAAAGAGGGTCAAGTCAACCCTTCTAAGTCTTATTTCTTAGAACCTCCTTTTTAACTTTATGTGATTTGTTTCTCCATATAAAATGATATAATAACGTATTCAATAACTCAGGATAGACGAGATCCGAGACTCTTGATAGAAGTCTCTTATAGCCAAGAATTGAACTTGTTCCTAATCATGTCTTTAAGAGGATCGAGATTCAGTTCTGGAAGAACCATGTTTGAATTTAAAGATATTTTACACCCAAATAACTAATGACATCTTTATGCTGAATTCCACAAATGGCTGTTTTATTTATACTTTTTAAAGACAATATCTCACATTTTGAAATATTCTCATTGATGGTGGAAGGCATCCATCGACAAATGATTCTTCATAAACTGCCAGTAAAAATGTAGATAAACGGTCACAAACAATGTGATATAGTTCTGAAGTCAACCCATCACTCGCCGGTGATTTATTATTTTTTTTAAGTCATTAATGTCCTCTTTAACGTCTTCCAATGATATTTTTTTGAACATGTAAAATTAAAGTCATTACTAACAGTTCAGTAACAGAATTCAGAACAGGAAAAGGCTCAATAACACTGGAGTCACAAGAAAGTCAGTAATATGGGACGAGATGAGATTTTTATCCTCGCAAACAACACATTTTCATTTTCTTAATCTCATATTTGGCTGCTCCTTTGACGAGGTGTAAGATTGTTTTAGAATGTCACTGAAACACCGTTATCATCACATAGTGTGTTTGTAGTTTTTAACCATGTGTATATGTGTAAATTTGTGCAAAAATCTCATATCTTGCAGCACCTAACAAATAAAGAAAACCCTCAACAAGTGAAGTGAAGTTTGTCATTTTATTTTTTGATCGTGACGGAGAATCAACAGTCCAGAGAAATGATTCAGAGTATTCCAGTTATGTCTATGATTAATTTAACTTATGGACTCACTAAAGTGCTGAGAGTTCAACTTCAGCATGAATCACGAATGAATACGATCAAGCTTCTGCTGTGAATCATCTTCAGTGGATTCGTATATATATATCTCCACATCCGAGCCGCTTTCCTTCATAACAGGTGCATTGTTTGGCTCGTCTGCTGACGTCAGCTCATTTCAAGGCACGTATTACACAAATAAATAACGTTTGGTCATATATAACATATTATAACTGACATGATGACACGTTATAAAAGCCTTGCGCAAGCTGTGCCCTTTTCTTTCATTACTGTGAAAATATTTCTTATATTAATGCCTTGCCCTTCTGTTTGTCATCAATATGATGCATTAATGTGAGACGCGTCGTTCTAGCGTAACGCAGCTCAGGTGAGCGGTTTCCTCTCGGCCCGCGGGACGCATTTGAGCGTAGCGGCTCTCCATAAGACCGGAGCGAGGAGGAGACTCAAGGTGGAGACGCTGAGAACCAGCAGATAAACCTGTGAGGAGATGACGGGAATCAAAGTTAATGGAGTTAACTAAAACTTGAAAAAAGAACATTTTCAGTACTTTAAAGTAAAAAAAATGACAATTAAATATTAAAAACTAATTATTTTTCAACATTTTTCATTGATGAAATAAAATGAATAAAAATTATAGACATTTAAAAACTAATAAAAATGACAAAACACGTTGAAAATAAAACTTTTAGTAAAATTGAAATGAAAACAGAAAATATATGTATTAAAAAATAGTATCTCAATGATACTAAAAACGTTATTATTTTAGCATTACTTATATAGTATTATAGTTTTGTTTTTCTTTTTTATCTTATATACACTACACAATACAGGAAAAACAAGACAACAGTGAAAAATACAATGAGAAAGAAATTAAAAACATTTAAAAGAAAAAAAAACTCCTATTATAGTTTTATAGTTAATATTTTGAATTTGCTTTTATTTTTATTTTTTAGTTTAAATAATTCTGTTATGTGCTTCTGTGAATTTTATCAATTTTTGTTGGTTTTGTTATATTTCTATTCAGCTTTAATTGATTCATATTTCAGTTTTTGTTTTAGCTTAAGAGAACATTATAACTTGTTTTTACTTCACAACATCAGTCGAGTGTTTGAAATAACTTCCTTTTGTGATCTGACGTGGCTTCTTATCACACAATAAGGCAGAAAATATATTCTATACTGTAATAAAGGCTATGTCGATTACAAATGGCTTACAAATATACTTGATCATTATGAAAATACCCGAGATGGCTTGAAGAACACAGATAAACCATATATTGTCGCAGGCGAGTGTTTATTGTCCTTACATTTTATCATTCAAAATGTTTAACGTTATGTCTTCTTTTTATTCAGTTACAGCGATAGCGATGCCTTTGACCATATTATGGATTTCCTGGAACGTCATCGGTTCTATTGCTTCTGTGATGCATAAGTGGATTTTCTGCGTGAGGGCGCCCTCTGGCGTCCAGTATGAATGAAACACACATTACATGTGTTTATAGCACTCAATAATGGCCAATCCATTCTATTTTGGGTACAAATCAGAAAAAATAATACCTCTCTCAAAAGAAATGTGAAGCAGACATATACTAATCCACGCTTTTTCCAGTGTACAGAGGTTTAGAGGAGTTTTTAGTTGTTAATTTGTTGCAAAAAAACACTCTGATGTGCTGAAACCGTGGTGCGTATTGAACCGTGGACTAACTGTATTGCTGCATCTTAGATATCTGGGAGCAATAAGAGAGAAGCAGACATCAGTGTTCAGATGAATGCGGCGAGATCAGATCACTGACCTCTCGAGAGATGATGCCGGCACGACGCGCGCGACTGCCCAGAACCAAGGAGAACTCGCTGACCTGCGCCAGTCCGGCCGACACCAGCCAGCGGATGTGACGCGATCCCGGAGGAAGAATGGCCGACAGAACCACCACCGCCATTATGAACTGACAACAAAACATCAGACCAGAGTGAGATTCACATGCATGGAAAGCAGGGGTGTCACGATACACGTATTTGTGTTGAACCGTTCGGTACACGTTACAAACCCAACGATTCGTGGGACAAACCCTATTACATTTGGAAAATAAAAGAGCTTAAAGTGCATGGAATATAATCGACAATCCCCAGAGATATTGTCAAAAACATCCATTATTGGCAATATTAAGAGGATTTGGCATTTCCAGTTTCCCATTAATCCTGTTATTACATTCTTATTTTTTAGTGCTGTCAAACAATTAATCGCAATTAATCACATCCAAAAAACAAGTTTTTGTTTACATAATATATGTGTGTGTACTGTATAAATACACACACATGCATGTACATATTTAAGAAAAATATGGTTTATAAAAAAAAAATATATATATATATATATACAGAGAGCGAGAGAGATATTATATGAATATAAATACATACATGTAAATATTTTCGAAATATATACTGTACGTGAGTGTATTTATATATAGCTACATAATAAATGTACACAGTACACACACATATATTATGTAAACAATTTATTTTATTTTGTACACGATTAATCATTTGACAGCACTATTATTTTTATTAGGCTTATTATTATTATGAAGTTACTTTTATTATTAAATTGAAATTACAATGAATTTGCCCTGCAATATTTGTTTTGTTTTACTATGTACAGGCCACAAGAGAAACATTAAGGGAATAAATTAAAACAGTTTGCTATATACAGTTGAGGTCAAAAGTTTACACTCCCCTTTCAGAATCTGCAAAATGTTAATTATTTTACCAAAATAAGAGGGATCATACAAAATGCATGTTATTGTGTATTTAGTACTGACCTGAATAAGATATTTCACATAAAAGATGTTTACATATAGTCCACAAGAGAAAATAATAGTTGACCCCGTTCAAAAGTTTACATCCCCTTTGACTCTTAATACTGTGTTGTTCCCTGAATGATCCACAGCTGTGTTTTTAGTTTAGTGATAGTTGTTCATGAGTCTCTTGTTTGTCCTGAACAGTTAAACTGCCTGCTGCTCTTCGGAAAAATCCTTCAGCTCCCACAAATTCTTTGGTTTTCCAGCATTTTTATGTATTTGAAGCCTTTCCAACAATGACTGTATGATTTTGAGATCCATCTTTTCGCACTGAGGACAACTGAGGGACTCATACGCAGCTATTACAGAAGGTTCAAATGCTCACTGATGCTCCAGAAGGAAAAACCATGCATTAAGAGCCGGGGTGTGAAAACTTTTGAACAGAATGGAGGTGTACATTTTTCTTATTTTGCCTAAATATCATATTTTTTCATTTAGTACTGCCCTTCAGAAGCTACAGAAGATACTTACATGTTTCCCAAAAGACAAAATAAGTTAAATTTGCCCTGATCCTCAAATTCAAGAAGTTAATGCATGGTTTTTCCTCCTGGAGCATCAGTGAGCGTTTGAACCTTCTGTAAAGGGGGATGTGAACTTTTGAAGTAGATTCGTATCTCGTCATCTCAGAGAGAATATGCAGAGTCATTACTCCATCATTCTGTTTTTACTTTCACTTTCTGCAAAGTTTGCACGTTGCTTATGTGATATCCATTGGCTCGCCTTCATGGTTTAAAACAGAAATATTTCCAACATTGCGACGTAAGCAATTATACCCCTCCCCCCATATCGAAAACATACCGAACCATGACACCACTGTGTTGCATCGAACCGAACCGTGAATTTTGCGAACCGTTACACCCCTAATAGAAAGAAATGAGTCTGATATGAAGACGGTTACCTTCATAATGACCAGTGAGAAGGTCAAGACCAGCAGGATGGTCAGCTCATACAGGACGAAGGTCGGGAACACGTGCAGCCCTGCGGAAAACAACAGATATTCAGAACGCTGCTGCAGAAGCATTCATTTCGTTAACGAAAACTATGACGAAAAATGTTCATTGACGAGCTTTTTTCCCATGACTGAATCGAGATGATGACGAGATGACAATAAGGTCAATATACGATAACTGTGACTATATCAACATGCAATTTCGTTGTTGATAAAATGTATTCAAAAAATAAAAACTTTACCAAAATAGTTTCATTTTCGACAAGCAAGCTGGAGTTTAGCGATCTAAATGAAATTGTCATAATTCAGCCGGTCTGTGTTCGGTCATCTTGACTATATTGTTTGCGATTGTGTTTTCTGAATAAATGCACTTACTCAAACACTGCTGTTTTAATAGAGAAACATAGAAAATTGCATTTTGGAGTTATTGGAATTACTATTAGGAATTTCACTGTTATAATATTTTTCATTTGTTTTACCAGTTTTCATAATGTAGACAGTGAGAGTGCATAAGTCTTTGATATTAATTTATGTAATAAATATAATAATATAATAAATCAGTACACTAGATGAGGTAAAACAGACCATGTGTATGAGTCGACATTCTACTGATTTGTGTTTACTGGTGAAAGAGCAATACCTGAAATGCAAAAGTAAATTTCTGAAATGACAACAATCATTACGATTATAATTTTGAGCAAAAATAATTTTTTTCTGTTTAACCATTACACAGCATGAACGAAAATGTGACTAAGATTTAATTGACTAAAACTCTCAGACATTGCGTTGTCTAAAACATGACTGAACAAAAACAGGACAAGGTTGACTAAATATGATAATAACTAAAATGTACATTTGAGACAGGACTGAGACTAAAGGTCCTCGCACACTGAGTCCGAAATTTTCATCTGCGTTTTTTTGTTTTTTTAATATTTGTCATCCATTCCTATCAAAATGCTTGCAACGGATGCAAAAACGCAAAAAATCGAATTTCGGAGTCAGTGTGCAAAGACCTTGAGACTAAATTAAAAATGGCTGCCAATATAAACACTATGCTGCAGATCACATTCAATATTCATTCATAATTCCCATTATGCAGTTATTTATCATCATAATTCACAGCTCCACTCACCAATCGATGCAAAGAAGATGATGGCCAGGAAGTCTCGGATTGGTTCGGTGCAGCTCATGACCTCAGTAGTGACCATGTGACCTTGTGAGGAGAGCAGCGCTCCCGCCAGAAAGCAGCCCAGCTCCATCGACACGTCCATGAACTCGGTCACCTGAAATATGAGCGTTATGAGATTAAACCGGAGGAGAGCGACGCTCCAGCACGCTACGATCACGAGCCGCTAGAGCTGGCCGATTTTTCAGACTTCACAGATGAATTCGAATTTAATGTTTTGCCACAATTTTATGTTTTAGAAATCGAGGAATCGTGATTTTGAATAGAAATTAGTGATACACAATACTGGATTTTGCCGATATCCAATATTTTTCAACTCATTTTGGCCGATAACCGATACCGATATATTTCCATTTGTTGTGAAACAACACCAAGTCTCTCCTGTGCAGAAATTATAAGCAAATAATTTTTAATTCTGGTTAGTTTTTAACAAGAACTTATTTAGAATTAAATAAACAATAATGAAGTTCTTTTCTAATGACAGTACATTGAAGTTTTAGATTTCATTTTTTAGAAATTGAGGAATCAAGATTTTGAATAGAAATTAGGGATGCACGATATTAGATTTTTGCAGATATCCGATATACCGATATTTTCAACTTATTTTGGCCGATAGCTGATGCCGATATATTTCCATCTGTTTGGAAACAACACCAAGTCTCTCCTCTGCAGAAATTATAAGCAAATTATTTTTCAATTTGGTTAGCTTTTAACAAGAATTCTTTATTTAGAAGAATAAAAAATAAATTAAAAAAAATAATTTAAAAAAATAAAATAAAATAATTATATATATATATATATATATAACATATTACACATTAATGAACAAATCCGTATTTACAAAATTATTAAGTGTCATGTTTGTGATTTTTTATTTGTGATTTTTTTAGCGAGAGCTCAGTGCACAGGACGGACAGAAAGATAGAGATGGCAGATAAAAAACATTTGAAATTTGTGTCAATACGTCATAAATAGAACGCGTGTTCCAGTGTAGACAGCATTTAGTGGTTATAATGAGCTCTATAGTATTTTGTCGCGCCGCTTGCGTCCGGTGTAGACACAGTGTTACAATAAAGCAAGAAGTAGGACCCGTGTAAATATCGGATCAGCTTTCCAGCGCTGGAGAGAACTGAAGGAGCAGGAATTTCAAATATCAACATTGGAAATCACTTACCCCACCTTTAATTTTAATAGCGCCCTCTACGGAATTAAAGCTTCTTACCAAACGGGCATTAGGATCCGGAGGAGGCTGCCACTGCTTACCGTTTATTAAAAGCAACGATCCAAAACAGTGAATGTAATCATCATTCGGGCAAAACTTTGCTTCAAGAATGAGTCACACTGCTGAGGTGATCTAATCACAAGCACACCCTGAGCACATCTGAGTTATTCCTCTTATCAGCAAGACATATCGCCATTATTCTTCATATCGGGCCGATGCTGATTTTTACATTTAAAGCCATTATCGGCCGATTCCGATATCGGTTCGATAATATCGTGCATCCCTAATAGAAATACTACCAAACGTTAGAGTTAGACACTTTGACAATATGCCAGTGAAAAGAGATCGATCCAATTCATGATTGACCACTCACGTGTGACGCGCTCAAATCACGAGGCGCGGTTTACACAGAATGCGCTTTTGCGTTGACAAAGATGCGACGAGTAAGAAAAACATGCAAGAAGATGGGAGTGAACTTCTCGCTGTGTTTTTAGAATGGCGTTTTATGCATGAGACGCGAGCGCAACAGTCAAACACGTCCATGTTTACATAGAAAAAACAATGGAAAAGCAGCGCAATCGAATAAAAAACCTGTAACTACTACTGTATGTCTGATATTTCAACGTGGTGACAGACTGAAAGCTGCTGTTGTTTTTACAGAACATTTATAGTTAATAACAGTCTACTTTTGTTCTACTTTCGGTCATTTTGAATTTGAATTACCTTGACTTTTGAGATTTTTTAAAGCATTTTCCTCGTATTATTTCTGAACATGTGTGACTCTGGACCACGAAACCAGTCATAAGGGTCAATTTTCTGAAAATGAGATTTATA